>JAWWEE010000018.1:2912178-3006245 GCA_035221455.1 Xenops minutus | reverse complement strand
GTGCCCCAGCAGTGCCAGCACAGGGGACAGTCACTGCCCTGCTCCTGCTGCCACACCAGCTCTGGCACAGCCCAGGTACAATTGGCTCCCTTGCCCACCTGGGCACACCTGGGCTCATTTCAGCCACTGTCAACCAGCACTCCCAGAGCATTTTCCAGGTTTTCAGCCCCTCTGCCCCAGCCTGGAGCTGCAGGGGGTTGTGGAGACCCAAGTGCAGGATGCAGCACTTGACCCTGTTGAACCAGCCTGTGCAGATCCCTCTGCAGAGCCCTCCTGCCCTCCAGCAGATCAGCATTCCCACCCAGCTTGGTGTCATCTGTGAACTTACTGGGGGGACACTTGATCCCCTTCTTCACATCATTGATAAAGGTATTAAGCGGGACTGGCCCCAGTTCTGAGCCCTGGTGACCAGTCATCAGCTGGATGTAACTCCATTCACCACCACTCTCCAGACTCCAAATGCTCTCTGTTTAGAATCAGCCAATCCAAATGATCTACATTTCACTGATTTATATTAACTGTGCTATGCTTCCATTCACTTATGCATTTGTTTATAGAAAAAAGAAACTCACTTGTGTCCAGACTCGTGAGCAATTGTAAAAGCCAGTCCCAGGCCTGTGTCTTCATTAATGGTGCAGCTACGGTATTTGCTGCACATGCCACTGATAGGGGCAAATCCTGCAGGAAGGAAGCAGTTGAATAACTCTGCAGAATTCCAAACACACAGATCATCTGCACTGGCCCTAATAAGCCAGTTTATTTCAGTGCATGAAAACACTTGTCTACTTCATCAGGTTTCTCATGGAGGAATTACAGCAGACTTTTATTTGACAATGAAGGAACTCCTGTACAAGAAGTGGAAGTCAAACCTAATCTACCCAACTACACTTTACTTGTAAAGATTATTCTCACTCCACCTCCCACACCTTTTACTGCTCCTAAATTAGGGAGCAATCCTATTCAAAAAGGCAATATGCTTTTTCTTCCAGGTACCTCAAAGACAGATATGCAAAAATCATACTACTCTCCCCTCTTCACGAAGACTGACAGCACATGCAAAAC
The DNA here is from genome assembly GCA_035221455.1 of Xenops minutus. NCBI lineage: Eukaryota > Metazoa > Chordata > Aves > Passeriformes > Furnariidae > Xenops > Xenops minutus. Next base: position 3,005,183 of record JAWWEE010000018.1, on the reverse strand, counting down.
TTGACTCTTTACATTATAAACCATTTCCGTTTCTGCTGTGCACACCCACAAGTTTCTCAGCATGTGCTCTGGTACCGTACCTAGGGTATCACAGGGCTCATTCTTCCAAGAGCAGATGTCAAAACCCGTGAGCAGGATGGCGTGGTCGTGGCGCTTCCCGTTCTTCCCAACCAGGGCAGACTGCCACTGGCAAAAGCTGTTCAGGGACTGGTCTGCGTGGTGGTTGATCAATAACCCACCCTGCAGGGATTGCAATCACACAGAAACAAGGTGCTCCCATCAGTACTTGGGAAAGGTGATTGAAAGAATAAGACTTGGTTAGGGGAAAGGGAATCCTTTCTTGTATTTGCTCTACATAAACGTCTGTATTCCCATGTTGGCTGTCTGTGATGACTGAAGCAGTTGATGAGTGAATCTTTTGCAGTTGTAAAATAAAACTGCACCTCTCCCCAGACACACAGATATTCCCAAAGTTGGTGGTTGGACAAATAGAGAAATATATTTGATTCCTGAGAAAGCTGAAAGTAACCCATATTCAACCTTGTGATTAAAAGGGTCAGTGATTTCTGTGGAGAAGTATAATCCAAGTAGATCAACCCATTACAAATTTCTTTTCAGCAAAAGAGGTTGTCTTTTGTCTCAGTACCCTTGACAAAGAACTGGCTCCACTCTCAACTTTTGCTTCATGTTATCTTCAATTTGGGACTTTTGGCTCCTTACCACTTCTGATCATCACTTCCTGGAAAGCCCAGTTCAAAATCTTTCTATTTATTTAATTCCTTATTAAGTAGATTTCTCATTCCAGACACTTCTCTCTAAGAAAATGCTGGAAATTGTTAAATTTTATCTCACTGGAAACATTTCAGTGTTTCTAAAGAACACTTATATGAAATGAAAGAATTTTGTACCAAAACCCAAGAAGGAGTAAAAGTGCAGAAAGTGTCATTTTGGATGTTTTTGTGATTTGAATCTTCTTCTCATGCTTTATGCCTTAAGAAACCTCCCATAACATGGAAGCACCCAAAGTTCCCAGTGAACATTAGCAAACGAAGTAGGTCAGAAAAAAACCCTAACACAACTTACAGGCTCTTGTTCCAAAAGAAGCAGGCTTACAACAATGATGTTGATATCACTTCCAATTGTTCCATCTTTAAACAGACTAGAGACCTGCAAGGATTATTGAAGAGGAAATATCACCTACATGTATAATACTTTTTAATAGATTAAACATACGTATTGAGTTATTGCCTCGGGCTTCAGTTTTCAGTGCAGATTAACAGAATTATATACCTTGTAAGATTAATCCAAAAGAGCCTGAACCAGAAGAATTATGGCCCAAACCCCTAAAAACTTGAAAACCTTTCATTGACTTCAATGGGCTTTATTCTGTCCTTGGTCTCCTGGTTCAAATGTAATCAAGGTCAAAGTTCAAGCTCAAGTTTTGTAGTACAAAACTGAAGAGCAAAGCCACACAGGGAAATATATTTCTAGTTATAATACATGAATTTTATGAAAATAAATTTGTGCTCTCTCAAACAAATGTCTGTTTCAAGGAGACACATCAGATAGAACAGACTGTGCTTTGTAATACTAAATGAAATGAAATTTTCAATTTTAGAGTATCTGTCCTTTTTGTACTACACAGGAAGTACTTTAAAATTTAAAATTTTAAACTGTTCCAATTTTTTTTTACTCTACAGTACAGTTGTCAGAGCTTTGGTAATCTAAAGATCTATTTATAAAGGTTTTTGACATAAGCAATACATTAGATGAGGCTTGAAGAAAGGCTTGTACAAGGTCCTTCTGCTCTTTTTGGTATCACTACTGTCTAATGAAAGATCCTACTCTGGCATAATATCATTCCACAGAGAAAACACTTTATTTCCACCACACCTTACCATGTTCATGACTGTTAAGATGTATGTTGTTACGTTCTCCTTGCCATGTTTCTCCAGCATTTTTTTATCTGCCACAACGAGGGTCTCAACATTTAGACTTCCATTTTTCTGGATTTTAGCAGATGATCTTTTGAACCTTGCAGAAGTGCCGTACTCATCTGAGCGAATGTATGTCTCTTCTGTGGGTGGCTGAGGTGCATCTAAAAGGAAATCAAACTGTTTTGGAAAGGGTTCAGATCACCCATGAACAATCAGAAAATGAAGTATCACAGGTTTAGAGTCTTAGATTATTTTTACAGCATGGGATTTAATACTTCTGGCTAAGTTCTTCTGGATTTATTAAAAAAGACCCAATTCATTCCTGAGGGAAGGATGGCTACAGGGGGAGAAGGAAATGGGAGAACCACATTCGTATGCAATAAGCAGTTTGAAATAAGGAATTAATCTAATAAAATGGTAGCATCTGTGCAAAAAAATACAACAGACTTTTTAACAGAGTATCTACATTTTTCCTGTCCTTTTGATAACTTCCTGAGGTGTTTGGCATGTACTACTTACACAGCAGTTGGCAAAAAAGTCCTTTCCAGAACAGATGTCCATGGTCAGTACAGAAAGCAGATACACACCACAAGTAAGATTCCTGCCAGCCTGTTATTGTGACTGACATTAGCCTTCGATGCAGATCTGCCACTGAGATTATTCCTGCTGGGAATATATTTATTTAATACAGGGAAATGTCAGGCAGCAGCAAGGAGGGCTTGACAACAGGCAGTGCATATCCCATTGCCAGGGTGCACTTCTTCCCTTTGTGCTGGTGTTGCATGTCCAAGGGCACAGTTAGAGAATGAGCTCTACTTCACTTCCTCAGAGAGTCAGAAAATGGGAAAAGAAATCCATGTCCCACAACCTATAGTCCTCCTGCTATCCACAGTCTTTTGCCTAAACCTACACTGCCTTTGCATCAAGAATTAACTCAAAGGCCACTTTAACATACTCTTTGGATAACAACAGGGGGGTTTTTGACACAGGATGTAACATGACACAAGTGAGGGAACCTCAGGTAACAAGAAAAATTCTGTTTGTGCCTCATCAGGAAGTTATTCCAAAGACAGAGCTAAACCAGACACTGCTTTCTTCCATGTCAAACTGGGAAATCCAGGACACCATGCACAACTGTGACCTGCCTTCAAGAACTCTGTCACTCTGAAGTGCATTTAACCTTGCAAAGGACTGTGCTAGTAAGATTTTCAGTATATCACTCATCATAAACAATTGTCCTTTACAAGCTCCAAGTGCTTTTCTGGAAGCACATCAGGACACAAGGACAGGTCCCACCCAGGAGTGAAGAGCTCAGTTCAAGGCACATCAGTGTCCATGCCCTGTTGTGAAGGCAACACAACGTCAAGGCTCTGGACACAAATACCCATGAGCAGTGAAGTTTTGCTGAGTTAACTTCATTGCTACTAATAAACCCTAAGCAGCAGCAATGTTTCATTCATGATTTACTAACTACAGTCCAGCTAGTTCTCATGATCTAAAAACATTTACATTGTGAAGAAGCGTGTGGAAGATGATTCACTGGATTTTCTAGTGCTTACAAACTGCCAGCACATGAAATTTTAAAAGATGGTGACATGGACAAGCTATTTTTATGACACCAAAAGTGACAAACTGCTCTTCTCTCTTACTGTTCAGCAAGTTTGATTTCATTCCTAGGTTAGGATAAATTAACCTTGACTAGGCAGGGTTAATAGCAAAGGACTGCCTTCTGTCAGGCTGAATGCTACATCCCTTTGTTCATTTGAGCTGAAATTTTCTATTCCAGGGTGACCAGACTGGATTTTCCTGAAAATTTCAAACTTGCATAACTCCAGATCTCAGAAAAAGACCGGGAAAACAATGTTGAAACTTGAAAAAGGCCAAAAAAAACCCCAAGCAAAACAAAACAAACAAATAAAAAAAAAAAAGCCACAAAAACACACACAGAAACAAACAAACAAACAAACAAACAAACAAAACTTAAAGAAATGGAAGAAATAAAAATTACTAAATACTCATAGGAGTGTTCCCACTACTGGAGTGATTTCTTCTGCATCCTATAATTTCCTCCACTCAATGAAACAATGCCATGTGATTTTATTTGTAGCACTGCATCCATTCAGTGAACTTGAGATCCATTTGTTCTACAGATTCACCAGGGCTGCATCTGGAAATAGGTTGCTTTTCTTAGAACTCCTTCCTTTCTCTCAGAAGCTTTTAGGTATGTACTGCACAAAGTTAAAGACCACAGGATGTGAAGAGCTTTGTGGGTAATTAAATGCCATCTTGCTTAATTGGGTCCTAACAGTGTGTCTGACACAGAGCAATGTCCTAAGCAATGATGGGTAAATGACACTAATCACAGTGGGATGCTGATTGCATGTTCTTCATTTAACATAAGCCCAGCTTGAATATGCAGCTAAGAACTCACAATTGTAACTCAAGTTATTGAATATAGAGTGGACATACAGAATTAACAGAACTACAAAAGCACATATTTAATAGATATTTTAAGTAAAAACTGTTTCTTGATTTGATACCCAGAAGCAATGGTTAATTTTGACCTCTCCTGCATCTGTGAGTCCCATTCATAGGAAAGGAATAATGATATCTTCTCACATCCCAGGAGGTCATGAAAACACAGTGTTCAAAATGCTCTCATTTCTTATAGGGATAAGCACTGTGTAAAAGCTCAGGAGGACATGTATAATTCTGATTTTGGACAAGCAGCCACCAAAGGAACACTAAATAAGGCACAAGACCACAGTGGGCAATGCAAATAAAACGAAGCAGTGTAGAGCAGAGGAGGTAAATTAGCACCATCACCCCCTGCTCTGCAGCAGGAACACCAGGAGGGGAAGGGAGGATGTAAAGAGGCACTTTTGGACTGCATTAGAATGCAAATGTTTGCAGGTTGACTCACAGGCTTGTGCATCTGGCATTTGTGCTTTGGCTTTCAAACCTGGGGGAAGGATTTGGGAATTTTTAACAAGCCATTTGTTTTCAGGCCTCAGATAGGGCTCAGTCTCAGCCAGACACCTTTTCCATTAACTCCTTTCCCATTCCTCCCCTTTATTTATTTTCTTTCTTCCTTATGCACCTTTGGAATAGGAAGCTGCTCCTTTTCTCAGAACTTGAGTAGGAAGTTGGAAGAATATAACTGGACTGAGACACTGTTTGCAGTCCTGGAGACCCTCATTAAAAATCTCAGCTCTGAAGCTGATCAGCTTTCAAAAAGAAACAACTGAATGCTGAAAGTACAAATATAAGGTCCAAGGGGGCTCTAAAATGTTCTGCAATTTGAGGGCCTAAAGAAAGACTCAGAATAGATCTTGGCAGGATAGTATCTTTCAATATATTTTTTAAGACATGGCTCCAAAATCTTACTTAAACAGTTTACATGGGAGGTTCTTTTTGAAGATCTTGGTTGCTGAAAATTTCATTATCAAATGGTGAGTTCTGAAAGACTTATTCTCCATCCTCTCAGAAATTAATGATTTTGAAGAGTTTCTCTCCATCCTCAAGCCTAATTAGTTTTTCATCCCCAGACTGACAGAGAACAGGTCAGGGACTTGGCCTCCATCACTGCACAGAACTTCCTACGGAAAACTATGTCAGTGTAAAAAAAGACTCAAGCAAGGGATCTTTAAATCTAGTTAAAGTACAAATAGTGATTCTGATGGCTTAATAAAACAGACGATTCTGTGAATTTAAAGGAAAACTCCAGTTTCTCCTACATGTTTCACTTGGGCAATATGGAATTTAAAATGATGACGCCCCCATCCCAAAGGGATGGGGAGGGATGGGAGGCACACCTCAACACAGCCTCTGGGAGGCACACCTTAACACAGCCCCTGGGAGGCACAGCTCAGCATCCCCACACAGCCTCTACCAGCCACTATGGCAAAAGAGGAGAGAAAGTTTCCTTACATACATTTCTTGCGACGTCCACAAAAATGCTGCTTGGGAAACCTTCCGTGGTGGGAACCGCTCGCTCGGGCATGGTACTTGTGGGCAGTGTGCATTCTGTCCTGGCCAAAAGAAAAGGATTTGGGATGGGACTGTACTGTGTATCGGTGCACCTTCTCCTCGGCAGTTCGTTTGTACAGCACGTGGGGATGGTGTCCAGCGGGCGAGGTGTAGTTGTGCTCCTGTGCCAGCTGCTGAGGTAACGGAGATATAAGGAACTCCAGCTCCCGTGTCCTTATCAAACCTGACTGAAAAAAGGAACACCACCACGAGTTAGAGACAAGAGTGCCGAGGCTCACAGCTGGAACTGCTAACTCCTACAGTGGCCTTCCTGCAAAGCCCAGACTGACTGCAATGTGCACCTCTGATTTAGATTTACACGAGTTATGAGCCGGAGAGTCTTCCCAATCAAAGCACGCATCGTTGCACTTTGGAGATGGCCAGCCTTCCCCTCTGGTAACACACAAACCAGGAATGTTGTAGGACTGGCAGCACAGCACCTTCACACAGCACCATGCATAATGTCAGACGCATTATTAACCCATTCTTCGCAGTATAGGTTTATTTTTGTGTGTGTTTGTGTGCAGGATATAGTCTCACATTCGGAGAATGCAGCTTCTCATAAAAGCATACATTAGTTAAACAGAATGTTTGAATGAAGATTCAGGGGGGGTTCAGAACAAGGTATTACCAAACAGGAATTCCAGACTTAAGGTCTCTCCAAGTAAACATGTATGGACATCACATGTCAGCAGCACAAAGCTGAAGCATCTGAACACTTCAGCACCATCATTTAGTAATGAACTCCCCACAATTTAATCATAATAAACACAGGTTAAAATTTATACCCTCCTGCAAGAGAAAGCTAATAACTGCGAGCAAGTATCTAATTGTTTCCCTTCTTGGATCCCTGAAAGACAGAAGTAACTATGGGAAAACTACACTGTAGTTTTCACATAGTATCTGTGCATAAAACTGCACATGTGATGAAGTGTTTCCAGGATCAGGGCCAGGGAAATGTGGGTGGCACTGAGGAAGTATTTCCATGCAGCTCATTAATCAGTTATGATTTTATTTCATTTCTTGGTTTTGTAAAACATGTTGTAATAAACACTCCTTTTTAACAAGTCGAAAACCAAGAAGAAGTTTCATCAGGTAATTCCACTACATTATATACGTAATACTAGATAGATATTTTTGGGTTGGATCAGCAGGGCTCTACCATGTGCCAACACCCTCCTGCCAAAACTGACATCCCACGAGGACTACATATCTCCTGTGCTTCAGAAAAATATGTGCAGACAAACAAATGTCAATTGAAAACCATCTTCTCCAACATCTCAAGCCCTCCCAGACCATGATTCCCCCTCCTTCCCCCAAAAAATCTCCTTTGAAAATGCAGATATGAGACATGTATCACCTATTTCCTCCTGAAAGGGATGCTCTTCTTTAGCCCAAGTTCTGAGACCAGAATGCCATGGGTATCAGAAAGGAAGCACTTTGAATGCCTAATGTAAGTACTGTATTTTTTAAGGATCTGTGGAATTTTCTGCACTTTACAAACTGTTTCCCATGAGGGAAACTTAACAAAAAATGAAAAGCAAGTGAAAATAGAAAGTTACACATGAAATCTTCGCAGCTTTAACTGTTTACTAAGCTAATGCTGAAATTGATTTTAAGTCAATTCCAGCTGGAAAGATTTATCAGAGATCTACATGTCCTCAGCAGCCTGCAGTCATCTATGCTCTTTTCATGGAAATTCACTTCTGTTGCTCCAAATCAAACACAACTTTGCAGTATTCCCCAATGTAAGCACCTTTAACAGAGCGCTAATATAAAATCATACTGTGATCTTAATTTTGACAATAGAAGAGATCCCACATTATGAACAGAGAGGGTCTAATCACTCTCTGAATAAGAAAACAAACAAAAAAGATACTCTCATTAATAATTTGTCCCCTCTCCTTTCTTCAACATTAATTCACAATTATGTATCTCAGCCTGTATCTACTTAACATTCCAAATGAAAGTTAAAACTGCCCCCATCAATGAAAGATCGGATTTAAATAATTGACAGGAATATAATTTGCCTGCCCACTGCAGTAAATTGGCATATTTCAAATGTCAGATCACATTTGGTCATGACAAAGTACTTTCCTGTAGGGAAGAAGACTGATATTTTAATCCTTATGATGTGTGTCATCACACAATTTACAAGTGGTTCTGAGAAGAAATCTTGATCTATTAGAATGCACTGATAATTGGGCACTGCTAAGTGGGGCGGCTTTTTTTTCAGCTGGAAAACAAAATGTAATGAATCTGGTTTTTATTTCCCCATTTTAAAGGTTTCCACATCTGAAATTATTCCTGTAGGATTCATTTTGTAAATGATTCAAACCATATGGAGAAAAGAAAGAGGGGGTTCTACATTTTCCTTTAAGACACTGTCCCTGATGCACACCAAGTTTCAGCCTCAAACATAATTTCTATATTTAATGTTATAAGGGTGGATAGAGAATCTGGGGGGAGGGAAGAAGCAACTGACTTCTGGGCCCTGCATGTGTTTTGCTGCACCTTTACAGAGGCTGTAGCTGAGTAAGTGCCTTACAAATGTAGTCACTTCTCTCCAGCACAAACGACCCTAAATCTCCAATAAGGCTTCGTTCCTTTGGGTTTTACATCAGACTCATCCACCAAATTGAAAAATGCTGTGTGAGTGAAAGATTCCTTCTTTTTGATAACATCCAGTTTTATGAAGTTGTCAAGAAGAAAGGGGAAATGTCACAGAGCAGTCTGGCCACTCACTCAATCATGGACCATTTCCCATTTCTTCCAGGTATGGGATGGGATGGTTTCAAGGATTCATATTGAAATAATCGCTTTGGGAATTCCAAAGCAATGCTGAGAATGCTGACCTGCCTTCAGCCAGAGCTGCAGTCTCGGGGAGCACTGCAAAGGGGGCAACAACTGGCAGCTATTTCCTTGCAGGTTCCTGAATTTTAGTGTCAGGTAAAGGAAAGGCACCTATGGCTGCGGTTGTGTTGGCTGGAAAACATGCCAGCTGAGAAATGCCACAGCACAGAGGCAGGAACAGCCCAAAATCATCTTTTCTAACTTTACACTGCCAAGGAATTCCAGTTTCTTGAAGGCCAGATTTTAGCTAGTCTGTACTCCTGGGTGTTGTGGGAATTTTTTCTACAAGTACATGAAACATCTCTGTAATTGTGAGTTGGATGCAATATATTTATCCAGCTCAAATACTTCAGGAACTGAACAAATACTATCAAAACTGTCATGGAAATTAATACATGGGGTTTCCTATTGTCAGCAGAGCTTTCAGTATACATGTGATTTTCCTTGAATTAGGGATGTCTTCCCATTAACCTTGATGGGTTTAGGCCACAATGAGGACATAGGGTAGGTCAAAACTCCATTTTTATTTCAGATTCTCTGCAATTATAACACCATGAGAGGAAGCAGGATGACAAAATCAAACATTCTTCTAAGTCTAGACAACACAGCATGAAAAAGGCCAAGGACTCCTGTCTATTCCTTCTGTCTCCCACTGTGGCTATCACTAATAATAGCAATAATTGTGAGAATATGGTGGGAAGGAACACCCAAGAGATAGCTCAGTTGGAATTCACTGTTGCCTTGTTCTTCCCTCGCAACACATATTTGCTGTCCTTCTGTAGGGGATATTCCATGCCATTGGAAAGAAAACAGGAAGACCTGTGTGGTCAGCAAATAATTTTGCATCAATGAATTAGAGGAACATGTAGTTTGTTTGCAGAAAAGTTGAGAAGAGATAAAAAGGCAACATTCCTCCCACTGGTTATTTGTTATAAACCATTTGCTTAGCTCTGGGCTAAAGGAATTTTCAGATCCAATACATCTTTGTGAAATTCCTCAGGATCTGGGTGTTATCACCAAGGTAAGGCACTTGTCCTGTTTTCTTGGTGTGTCTCAAAAGTGGAATCTCAAAACTAAATTGGGACAAGGGAAATGATGACGTGGTATCTGCTTCAAGATTTCTTTTTCAACCAAAGATAGTTTATAAATTAAGAAATTAGGAGAATTTTTTTAAACCACTGAAAAAGTTCACCTCAGCTACATAAAACCAGGTATATCTTCCACTAATTGTCATCCCACATGGAACAGTTTTGAGAGTCACACACTAATATATCTGCTCCTAACAGGTCTCACTGGCCTCTCACTGGAACAGCACAGAGGCTGCTCCCATTTGCTCCCCTGAGCTCTCAAACCCTGAGTGAAGCCTTTGGCAGCCCACCAGCCTGTAAACCTCACTCAGTCTGAGGTTTCAGCATCTCCAGAAAAACAGACCCTCCATAAAAACCAGAGCAGTGACAGTGAGGGAAGGACTTGCAAGACTTCTGCTTCTCACCTATAATTTAAGAAAGCTGAGTGCTGAGATATCAGACAAAGCCTCACTCTACACCACCAGAGCCTCATGGCTGTGGGTCCTCTGTCTGCATACAAGGCATTTTCATGGCATGCTAATTAAATTAACAGCAACAGCTTTCTGCATATTAAAGTCAGAGAGGAGTTTCAGAAACCACATGCAAATAATGAGGTAAGAAGCACAATGAAAGGAAACTGAGAATTCAAAGAGATGAATAATTGAAATGCCATGCCTCTGCTAAATGGAACTACTTAATCCTGACTCATGTAAAGTTAAATTACAGTTTGTACAAAAAGAAGAGTATCAGCTAAAACAAAGTGTTAAAAATGATGCATGTATTTTCTAAGGAATACTACTTATATCCAGAATGTCTATTCAGTGTTATGAGTATACAGATAAAATTAGGTGTTAAAAACCCACTGTCTTAACTGAGAGCAGCTAAAACAACAGCCAAAGAAATCAGGGAAGGCTATACCAGTAGATGGGGGTGCATGTGCTCAAGATGAAAAACCTCTCAAAAGGAAGAGTTAAATATTATTTCACACCCATTAAAGTAGTTCCAAATATTCATGAAAAGTTTTAAAGGATTTGACAAAAGGCCAGCTGAAATTGGCATAAAGCTTTCCACAGACTCCAGTGGACATTGATCCAAGACTTCTTTTGTGTTATTTCCCAAATGGCCAGCTCTTTCAAAAACCTGAATCACTGATTCAAACACATCCTAATGAAAGTTACAGAACGTAAAGTACAGAAACATAAAGTACAGTTTTTAGTTCTATTTAAAACAAATAAAAATTCCAATTAAGCACTTCCCTGGAATACAAAGAACAAGGAGAGCAGATGATCTAAGAACTATGACTGCTGGCTCTTTAAGATCATCTGAGGTCAAAGATTCCTAGAAATCTTGTATTCACATCACAGCGTTGTTGGGACCATCTCATCCTGCAGCACATTGGAGTTTTTTTCTCATTCCCTTTGCAATGAAAACTCATGCAATTATCTTGCCTACAGGTCATTTTAATCAAACTCTTATTTCCTGCTCTGATGCTTTGCTAAATCCCTGACACTTTGGCACCACAGAGGAAACACAAAAGCCCCATCCATCTCTGCCCCCAAAGGAGGAGTGACAGCCTTGGCTCAGGTGTCCCACTGGACAACCCTGGAACAACAGGCATCTTGGAAGCCAAAAGAGGGTATGATGGAGATCCACAGAACATGAATCTACTCACACAACTCACAGCTACCTGACAACAGCCAGAAGCTGTCTTTGGGCCCAGACTGGCCTCTAGAATTGGGCATATAGCACTTTTTAAATGACACACAGCAACATGTGCTAGAAGGGGAGAGAGGTCTCCCCATAACTCCTGCACCTCTGCTCAGACTCCACCACTGACTGATGAGGAGATGAGCCCTTCCCCTCAGGTTTTATAAGCAGGTAATGGCAGTCCCTTCACAAAGCACAGAGAGGAGCTTCACCTTTGCCATCACCCCTCCACTCCTGCTGGGAGCACACGCTCCAAGGCAGCTGGAGGCAGGCCAGCCCAATCTAGAAGCCACAGATCTGCTCAGAGCTTGGGTTATCAGCTCAGGCACAGCACAACACCCACGTGTGGACATGGTATTTTGTAACATCCAGGTCCTGGACAGCAGCTTGGAGAGCAGCAGCAGGGATTTCATATCCATTTCAAATGCACACTTGGAGAAACCTGTGTTGAAGTGGCAGTCCCTGTGCATGCCCAGCAGCCTGGGACAAGATGCTGCCGGGAGAGCAGGAAAAGTGCCAGCTGTTTGGAACAGGGTTTGGGTCAAGCCTTGAAAATGCCGTAAATATATCATTTTCTCACACATGCCAAGGAATCCCAGGAAGAATAAAGTCCTGTTAAGTCTGTCAACATTCATCATATGAATTCCTTTTTCCCCCAAAGCAAGGATATTCAACCAATAATTTCACGAGGCTGTTCAAAGCAATCCTGCATCAAGTAAGAGGTTTAAATAAATTATTGTTTCTTTAGAGAACACGTAATGAAGTAGGCTCACCTCTTGGGATGGGTTAAGTTGGTAGTCTGAAAAATATGTGAGACTATAACCTTACTACAGTCATAAGCAGAACTACTTCCAAGAATTATAGCCAGCAGTAGAGTACAGCCTGACCTGGAGCTGCAGATACCCGATATCACTGACTGACTTTTTGAGAGATGGCTTAGCTGAGCCCCTCTCAAGTTAGGGTCAAAATGTCAATGCTCTGGAAAATATAATCAAAATGAGCAAATTAAGATGTGAAATTAGGTAGGAAAAAAATGACAAGCAGCATATCTGGAAAGCTGAAAGAAGGAGCTGAATTGCAGAAAGTGTTGCTGAGGTGAAAGATATTTTTACCCTCGGGAAGCATCAGGAGCAAACAGCCAAGCCAATGGCAGTAAATCACAGTAATTAACCAAGCTCGTTCCCTCTCCACTCTGACCTACAGTCCCTTTTCAGGGAGTACCTGCAGAGGGGACAGGGCTGAGCTGCATTTTGCCTCCACACACTGTTTGTGTCCCCCTTCAGAAGGGCCCTTGCACAGTTACCCACATCACTGAAGAACTGGGTAAGTGAAAGAGGCTTCTGAAACACCGTGACAGGGACACGATCCATGATCCACCAACCACAAGTGAAAAGCCTGGACCCTAAATCCATACACAGATTGTTAAATTAATGACAGACTTTTACAGAGTGTTAAGCACCCAGGAGCTCCCATTGAGCTGAACATTGTCTCTGCAAGCATTTCCAGAGTGCTTTTATACCAATTTGGGAAAGAAAATGTTCTGGGAAACTAGTGAGAATGGACTCTCATGAGGCTTCCAATAATACACATGTATTATTGAAGTCAGGAATCCCACGAGTAAAACTCGGAGCATGTTCATTTTTGATCCTATCCCAAACCAGGCAGCACAAAGGCATGCAAACACACTCGGGGAAAGAGAGAATTTAAGTTCACTAAACTTTTCCCTAGCTTTTATGTTTGCCAAAAAAATGCACCCATCCTTCAGAAAAGTATCAAGTCTGTAAATGGGCATCAGTTCCTGATGACTACCCCAGAGTCAGGGAAGTACAGAAGTGATGTTTTATTGGCCTGGGTCCTTGGCTGATGGGAATAACCTCAGCAGACCTTTACTGATTTTCACCAGATTGGAATACCTGGCTCTGTACCACAGCAAATGTTTAGGTTAAGTTAATGGCCTTTACACACACTAAAATATTTTTATCGTGAAAGAAGCTTTAGAATCATTGGTTGCCTATTCTGACTTGGGAATTGTCAGCAGATGACATTTTTCTTTAGAATCTGACTCACAAAAATAACTCAATTATTCTGTTTGCTAACATAATATAGATTTCTTACAAATGTAAAATGTTACGAGTTCTTAACAATATAGCATTTGATTACCTGAGGATCTGACAGAAGGAGAGTACGATGTTTAAATTGCCAGTCTGAGTTACTCATGAAAGACTACTCTGTTTGGTTGCTCAAAAGAAGTGCTATGCAGAACATTCAGCAATTATTAAAACAAGGTAACAAAATTGCATGTCTTTAATTATTCCTATATGAACAAAGACGGCGTTATCTCTGAATAGTGCCTTTGTGTTTCTGCAGTTGACTGAACTTGTTTCAAACATCTTTATGCAACCCCCTGTCAGCATATGGCAAATAAGGAAATATTCTTATTTGTTCCTCCACTTAAGGTAATTGAACCAGTCACGTTGGTATTTAAATGTATTAAATTGGTATTTATTGCAGGGTAATGAGATATTCTAGAACTAACACAAAGTTGATTGCTTTGCCACAGATTAAATACTTGCTTGTCAGTACGTGAGCTCCCTCATTTCTCATGTTTTGGGGTTTTCTTTTTTTTTAAAAAAAAGGAAGCATGATAAATGAACAGAAGAAAAATACTAATGTAGACTACAGTATTATGACACTAACTCTACACCACCATAATACTTAAGTGAAGTGCCAGAGGTTTACCAAGTTGCACTCAGGATCCCTTCATTTACAATTCCCTCAGTGGGGCTCTTTGGCTCCCCATAAAGGTTTTGGAAGGCAATTAGCTAAAACCAACAGCTCAGACTTGGCCTTGGTAGATGTACAAGCACTTGGGTATGGCCTATTTAAGCAAATCCCTGCAACTGTAAGATAAAATCTACATCTTTTATTGGTTATGACAGTTCTGAAATCCATCACAAAGCAAACAGGAAACAGAGGGATTATTTAATGAGTGCATTTATGCTTCACTTTTCCTAAAAAGAGGCAGCCCACTATATGTCATGTGCTGTCTGAGAGTTGATTAGTTACTTAGGATACATCAAGAATAACAGAAAAACTGATTTCAGAGGGTAACTTAGTTAGTTCTCTAATCTAATACCCCCCATAACTGGTGTCCAGCTTCAGGGAATGCTCAAAGTGGGAAAGGAGGCTGACCTTTTGCAACCTTCAAAAGCCTAGAAAATGCAGCTTTCTCTATGTCCTCTCATTCTGTGTAACAGCAGACAATAAAAGCACCACTACTTGTCCCTCTTAAATACATGAATTGCAACTTCAAGATGCCCAGATCTTTAACAGACCTTTGGACAGGGCAGAATTTCATGCTAAGGATGGTTTGCTATGAATTCTTTATGCCGCTCAAAGGATTAGGTGAAATGAAAATGTTCTGGCAAGATTCTCCTCCGCCTTTGTGTACAGCTAATCAATTTTATGTGGCTGGAGTTCAGATGGACCACTATTCTAGGGAAAGTGAATGCCTTCTTAATGAAGGCTCTGCTCCTAGTGGTGATAAAGGCAAACCCAATAAAATTAGGGCTTAGTGACACAGAAGATGAACAGCTCTTAAAAAAAGAAAAAAAGAACTGATGATAGATAACTAAAATCAGTACTTGGAAATTCCTTTCCATAGGTACTTAGCATTAACAGATGCCTACTTGAGTGTTTCTGATCAGGAACATTCCTCCCTATCAGACAGGCAACTCCAAACATTGAAAGTCATGAATCAGGCCTCACAGGAAACAACACTATAAATTATGAGATTTTTTTTTTTTTTTAAATAATGCCGAAGGGTTTCAGTGTTTTATTTTCTTTCTGATTTCCTGAATGATTTTCAACTGAAATTTTAAGAGGGTTCTTTTACCCTTTATAATCATGTGTACTAGAATCAGACTTGAGTGGGGCTTTTTCTTTTTTAGTGAAAACACAGCTTTTCCTGTGATGATGGGCCTTTGGCAGCAGGACCCTGCAGAACACTTCATGAGTGAACATAGCAGGCAAGCTTGCAATACTCCCTCTCCCTTACCAGACACCCTGTTGAGGCTGCAGGCAATAGAAAGGGACATTTGCCCAAGTACTGGGTCACCAGCCAGGGCTACTTGATGGCAGCTCCATCACTCTGTCACACCAACTGCTTCCAAGCCCCACACAAATGCTCTCCATGCTGGTGGTTCACTACCCACAGCCACTTTTCCCCAGTGAAGATCCTCCAGATATAACTCCAGCCTGGCAGAGCTGATGCAAATGAATTTGAGGGGGCAGAAGATCTGAGCCTGTCTGACCTGGGATAATTTGCATTCAAACAAAATAAATCCAGCTCAATTCCCATAGCAATTTTGCTTTGCTATGAATAGCTCAGGCAGCTCCAATAACGAGGAGCTCGGGTTACATCTGATTGCCAGCTGTATTGCTTACTAAGAAGTTAGGTCAGTGGTTCTCAACCTTTTAATTTTCCTTGTTGGAGTATACATTGCTATGGATTAGTTACATGAGAGAGTGGTCACAAGGAAATCTGTAGGGAGCAAAGTATCAGCTTTGCTGATATTCCACATACACAGACATATACATATGTTGAAATATCTATGTGGGAAGGAGAAAGGGAGTGGAACAAAAGAGCTTAGGCCATTAAGGGAATGGAAAACAAGAAGCAAAGATGGCCCAAGAGTGAGAATGTCAGGCTGGCGCCTGGGTTATCTGGATTAAACTCCCAGTTCTTCAACATTTCAGCTTCTCTGCTCCTTATGTCTCAGTTTTATAGACGGGGCTTTGTAACCAACCCAGAAAACGCTCAAGAGAGACTTGCAAAGGTTCACATTTGATGCTGGCTGGGCTGTTCTATTAAAGAACATCTTCCCCACTCCAAGCTATAGGATGCCCCAGCCTTCAGGATGTCCCAGCCTTCAGGATGTCCCTCAGCAGCTTGGTATGGTTGGCATAGGTATGTGCCCCCAGCAGGGCTCCCTGCTCCAAGCGCCCTGTTCAAAGACACCATCCCCAGATGGCTCTGCCCACCTTCCCTCCTTGGCTCATCCCTGGGCAGGTTTGTGCCAGCTGACCCCACTCACAGGAACAACACCACTCCATGGCACATGACCCAGGAACACGCAGTCACATCCAGCAAAGCCTAAGGATGGTAGGTTTGCCCAGAACTGGGAATTCCTGTGCCATAAGGCTTTCTGGTTTTCACATGCCTTTTAGAGATAGTGTGTTACTTGGCACCACTGTAACAGGCAGAGCAGGAAAGAATAAACATCATCCTCTGGGTTTTTGATAGTCCCTTTGAAAGAGGACAGCAGCCTAGGTGCCTTCAAATATCTTCCCCCTGCCCAAAAAAAGGTAACTCAGTAAAATCTGGGTTAAAGCTGTAAACACTCACACTCCTCTCCCACAAATCAGACAATGCTTCTATTTTAAGGGGATGGTGCCCAAAGGTGGGCATGGTATTAGTGCTCTGCTGAAGTTAAAAGCAGGAAACTTGGCTGGATTTGTCCCAGATTAGAAAAGTTTTTAATACTGTTATAAATGGAAGTTTGATGAGAAGTCATTTTCAGCACTGTTTTCTAACTATAGAAATCTCTGTAATAGAACTAACTGATGACATGCAAAAACTGCCACAAAGAGGTCCTGGTTTGGAACAGAATAAAACATCATGCTGTAACTACATTAAAATGGACACAGACATACTACCTTAATATTGGTCCAGGTTTTCAGCATAAAGTGACGCATCCATTTACTGTCATAGCAGACATATCCTGTCTGCTGACAAGGTCAGAGCCCAATAGACAAGTCTAAAACACTATTTGAAGTGTTAACCCAACAGTGTCCAGTTATTCAGAACCATGTTTGACTTGTACCCACGGAACAGGCCTGCAGAACTAAAGGGGTCACGAAAGGTTACACTGATTTTGCCATCAACGGACTTGAGTAAATGCCCGTGAATGATCACAGAATTGTTGGTGTTGGAAGGGACCTCTGGACATCATCTAATCCAACCCCCCTGCCAAGGCACGGTCACCTGGAGCAGGTTACCAGGAATGTGTCCAGGTGGGTTTGGAATGAGTGAGTGTTTAGCAGAGGTGACTCTTAAGAAAAGGATTAAAGATGGTGTGAGAGCATTTACTCATGCCTTTTCAATAAAGAAATCAATTCTACATTTGAGAATCAGAAATGAAAACAGGACAAAGAAAAAGGTGAGGAGAGGACATACGTGATCCTGTTTCTACAGTCCCATGGGAACTGACCCAAGAAGGGAGGGCTTGGATCCCTCTGTCAGCAAGCACCGTTTGCCAGGATTTTCACACAACTGAAGAGCATTTCTTCATGAAAGCACTTGTACAATGGTGTTTTCAGCACACTACCTTGCACATTAGGCTCTCAAAATATAGTCTGTGGAGAATCAGAGCTCTAAGTAACCCAGGAATGTTCTTTGAGATCTCAGAAAATAGCAAGAATAAAGTGACAAAGAGAAGGTTGTGCCTGAAAGCAAACTTTTTTTTCCATGAGATATTCTTTATATTAAACTAGTCTAAGATGTTCAGATATCTCTTGCACAGATGTTGCCACTATGTTAAACATTACAGGCCTTCTTATAGAAATGAAGATGCAGCGAAGACAAGGGAGGTATTTGTTGACAGCTCAGCATGGTGCAAAGTTATAAAAGGATGGTAAAAAAAAAATAAATATATATCAGCAGAAGATTTAGGAGGCAAGATTTCCTAAGCAGCCTGACCTTCTTTCTGCAATGAATCTACTGAACAGTAGGTTAAGCAAAGGTCAGGTTAAGCACAGGTTAAGAAAAAAGCTTCATGAGCAGAAATGTGCTGTCAGGGTCACCGAGGCCCTGGGACATCAGGGAAGTGTGTGAGAGCCACAGACACTTCAGTCTCCAATACAGTTCCTAGTCCCAGGGTCTCCCTGCTCCATCCTGGCCCCAGGGGACACAGGACCTGAGCTGGCACATGCCACAGCCAGCAGTGAGAGAGTGCCCTTGGATCCTGAGCCCTTGTTTAGAAACCAGAACACACTTGGTCTGCTGAGAAGTGCTGCACGAGTCAAATACTGAGTGCAGCAAAGCACACCAACACCCATAAACAAGAGACAGTTTGTCTACTTTCATAGGAAATAGCTCAAAAAGTGAACATGAAAGGTGCCAAATGTGGTTCTTCCCCTGCCAGTCTCTCTGCAGCTCCGTGTGCCCTGCCCAGCCTCTGATTTAGCATTCTCAGATTCTAATTTCTCTGCCAGAGCCTGCCCTCAAGCCCCTGTCCCACACATGAACACAGCCCTGACTTTTCCCAGCAATAATCTGGCTGCTCAGTGGCCTCTGAAGGGGCGCTGCCTGCCAAAAGACTCCTGGCCTGATGGGACTCAAGCCCTCTTTGTGCCTGCACACTTTCCTGCAGAAGGTTACACATGCTCCCAGGGGCTGAAGTGCAATCCTGCCACTCTCAGTGTGACTCTGCCCCGCTCAGCGCAGTGTGACTAAAGACATGACTGTTCATGCAATCCATCTGGACCATCAGTCAGTCACTGCACCTTTTCTTCTTTACAGGTGGTAACACAAACAGAGGAAAAGCCAGAAGGAGCCCTTGTGAAACATTTCCTCTCTTCACAGCATGTTATGCCCTGCACTCCTCCCACCGCAGAAAACCAGCAGTGTTAATGTGCACTGGAAGTAAATTAGGCACAAACAGCACCATAGGGAACTTAAACATTTTGAGTGTACACCATATAATCAGGAAATGCCCACCCTCTTTATCTGTTAGGAACAAGGAAACTGAAAGCTTTGTAATTTTAAACTGCCCATCAGTTGCCATGAATCAATCAGGCCTCTTGCTGGGGAGAGCCAGCACACACATCGCTGGCAAGATAAGAGAGGGTTTAAGCTTACACTCCCCATCCTGTCAGAAGAGTCTCAGCCCAAGATTCCACATGTGATTCCCCTCTCTGCATGGCTTCAATGAACTCCTCGAAAGGACTTGAATAGGACACTGAACTTGCACGTTTTCAGGTTATTTATGCTATTACTAATTCTCAGAAATGTCACTAATCTGAAATAAATTTGATTTTGTTTTCAACAGCAAATACATTTTATAGAGATTTACAGTGACTTGCTCCTTTAACATATTCTAACAAATAATAAAGCAAGTCACGCAAGACTGATATACAACCTCTACATTATCATTCTGTTTGCAACAACCCAACATCTACCCACTTACCACAAAGAATCAAAGACAAATCACAGCAACCTTATCTTTAAAATTTAAGTCCCTTCCTGGAAGAAGCAAGAAGGTGTTGGTTTAAATTATAATTACTATGTTAGTAAATCATAATCCAGTTATTGAACACCAGAAGAGACAACAGCCATAAAGAGCATTGCCTTGTGCAACTTTATGGACATACAAATACATTACTATTTCACAGACAATGGATGCCAAATTGTAAGATAAAGATTAAAGGACTGACATCACTTTGGTGCATTGTTATAGAAAAGTATGTATGAATACATAAATTCCTCTTCCTTTTTATTGGCAGTTAAAACAAAATACATCAGGTCCATGCACTAAGATGTTGTTAAGGGCATGGGGGGATATCCAGGGAGATCTTTTGGAGCACATGGACACCAGGGCAGGCTGATGGTGCACAGGAAACACAACACCTTGGGAAATCCTCCACATCTTCTTCTGGTAATCCTACCACAGGAGTAGGGCTGAGGAGGCAGAATGACCAAATGCTAGTTTACAGAAGACAGACCTTCATTCTGGGTGAATAACATTTCCTTCTGTTTTGTTTCGCACATTGGAGTGTGTTCTCGACTTTCCCAAACTGTATTCTTTCAAATGACTAAATAAATCAAGTGAACAGCCACAACAAAAAAATATACTATTCCCTCAGCCCTTGAGCTATTTGCAAGTCATTTAGTGTGCTGCTGCTCTGTGCACCAGAAAGCTAGTTTTCAAGAAATGCTTGGGAAATTACAACTAAAATAAACTTCTGATGGCACTGTAACCCAAAAGCTGTGAACCTGCAAATGAACCAGTGCAACAGTCAGAGGCCAAGACCACACTGCCACATTTTTGAGTCCAGCTTCAACTGTCTTGGTGATATATCAAGCCCCTCTGATTTGGCTTCTGGTCCAAATTGTCCTTTTATTGGTATTTCGTCTGTCCCACAGGCTGATGGAGAAGACAAGCCTTTGTCAGCACACCACTGACCTGATGTTCCCTGGCACATGGCCCCGTGTCGTGCCATGGCTCCCACCCTGTCCTTGGGATCCCACCCTGCCCTTGGGATCAGCATGCTCTTCATTAAGCTGGACCTGCAGGACTCTGTGCCTTGGGCAATTAAACGACCACCCTGCTCTCCCTGGTAAACACAGAATCAATTAACCATTTCTGTAACAGGCTACCTGTTCTCTTCTCTGTAGTCACTCAGCTCTCCTGCCATAAGTGGAGGATGAATGAGATCTTGTCCCCTCCAGGTGCTCCAGGATGACACTGATAATATCCTTGCACATTTTTACAGACCCAGCTGTCAAGTCCATCTCCTGCCTAACAAGGGCAATAAGCCTCAAAAACTCCTGTCATCTTTTACTCCCAGTGCCAGACTTGCCTTTTTGGGGGCTTGATTTGGGTGAAGCCAAATAACCTCTTTACATTTACTCCTGGCTTTGTGTTTTATGGTGGCCATTGTGCTGCCTTTACTCCTTCATTGTCAGAACCCTCTGGCAGCACAGTGGAATGAAAACACTTGGCACTAGCACACTGAAACGTATCTGGCAACTGCAGGCACTACATGCCAAGCACTCGAGTGCATTTTCTAGCAGCAGCAGCAGCAGCTGATTCTCTGGGAAACTGCCTGAGCTCCTGCCCCATTTCACTCCTGGCTGTTACAAGTCTGAGCAGCCCATGAGAGCAGCACAGGGTCAGCCTACAAATGGGTTTCTCTGCCCTTCAACAGCCTGTTCCCCTCCATTTAGCTTCCCAGTCAGTGGAATCTGATTATACAGCACCACCTTGGATCAGGTACAACGTGCATTTTGGGGTCTGCCCGGAGAAGCAGACACGCTTCACTTTCTTGATGAGCCAGTGGTGCTTCCCAATTCCGAAATGTCTTTCTAAGGCAAACAGCAACTGCAGCAATGTTTCCCAAAGAAGTTGTGTGCCTCTTGGCTTAAGGGCCAAGATGATGTAGGGAGGAAGAGCAGAGACCTCTCCCTAGGCCAGGTTCAGATCCTAAGCAGTCAACATAAAACATTCTACTCACCACAAGAAGCTTCAGATGACACCCATAAACCAGCAAGTACCTGTCAATGAGAGTGGGCAACACAGGGCTGCAGGAATCAGGAGACATCAGCAGCTCACTTGTGTCTCAGCCTGGAAATCATCCTTTTTCTGCCCCTTTGCTCAAGCTTTTGCTGACAGAAGCAGGATAACAAGCTGATCATCAGTACATAACGTAAGGAGTGCAAAAACCTATCCCCATGGCTTTGAGCATGACTTGTAGCATGAACAGAACCAGCAAATAGAGAAAAAACCTGGAGGGTGGAGGCCCTGTTGTGGTAGACTGGTCACTACAGTGGTTTCAGAGACATTTATTGCAGACAATAGGAAAGTGGACTACAAGGAATTGCCCTTTATCAGAAAAAGTGGCAAAAAACGGGCAAGAGAGACAGAAGCATTTTTCTTGTCTATGCCATAATCATCCACTGTGGACTGCAAAAAAAAGCCCATCATGGCCCTAGCCCAAGATTGGTATTTTAGTATTTAATTTATACTTGCTTCTAACAAAGTAAGAAACACCACTTTCTGTCAAGAGTTAACATGAAATGACACTGGGTAGCCGTATTTTTAGAGAAGTTTAAAATCTCTTCTCCAATGCTGCATTATTGCATTTATACCTATCTCTTACCTTGACCAGCTTATACTTCAATAGCAATATTAACTTGAAATACTTCTTCAGGTTTAGTCTAGCCTAATTTTAAGACTTACTGTTTTTATAACTTCTCCCTCACCCCCCCCAAAAAAAAAAAATGTGTGGCATAAGCAAAACTGGTCAAAAAAGAAGTATTTTTAAATGCTCACTCTTGTCACTGAAGTGCAATAATTTGCACAAAGAAAAAGAAAATTTGTTTTAAATTTCATGATTTGAAAAGGCCTGATTATATTCTGGTGCTAGATAAATTCTCTATCTCATGGCAAGGAAACTGCAGGTCTGCAGAGTAACCCACGTTTCATTAGTTTGTGTATTCTGCCACAGAATACAATATTACGTTCTTAAATTAGTTGGAAGCCACCCTGTGCTGCAGAGTGTAAAAACAAAAGCGAGGGCTCAAGCTAGGTCAAGCATATTTTGTATAGGTCCATTAAAAATCTCATGCCATTAATATTAATAAAGATGTTGAGACACAAAAGTCCTTCAATTAACATATATTAGGCAGGCAGGCCCAAGCATTCAAGTGATCCCACTGTGAGCAGCAAGAACCCAGCCCTGAGAGGATAAAGCCCTGAGTGTGCTGGGTCCAGAGAGGGGCAGCCTGAAATGCTAATGCCCAGGGGAGTGAAAAGGCAACGCCCCATTGTCTGGGCAAGCAAACATCACTTTATTGCCTCAGCTTCCTCTTCTGTGCAACAGGTTTCTGCAAGGTCCTCTGATTCCAGTAAGAAGAACTATTATCTTTGTCCTCAAACTTTTTGTCTTTTACTCCTTTTTGGCAGGAACTGGCTGGGCTGCCACACATGAGATTGAGGAAAAGGATTTTCATCTGACTGTGCAGCTTGTTTGCAGATTTCCCCAGCTTATGAACTAACATTGTAAAAAAAGAAATTAACTTGTGTGTTCCAGAAATTACTCTGGACAATAATGGTTCCCACGGTACCAAGCTGCAACCATCAAGACTCATTCACTCCCATCTGACCTGATTATTTGACATTTCTTCACCCTCATTCTTGGTGACTTCCGAGCACGATAAACAATAAAAGGTTACTGATGTCAACCTATTATGAGCCAGGATGTTGTTCCCCTCTAACACAGAGTAAAGCCAGCACTGAAGCTTAATTAATACATGTTTGTAAATTGTGCTGAGTTGCAAGGCATTATGATTTCAGGTTTCTTCTGTAAATGTTTACCTCAGAGCTTTAGTCAATGCTCCACTGTCTGAACCAAAGATAAGTTCTGCTTCCATCAGCTATTCACATAGCTGGTCAAATCACTGTCAGAGCAAATCAATAGGAAATTCCTTTAGCATACTGTAATTTATGGTAGACCTGCAGCAACAGAATTGGGATTAAAATGGGATGAGAAAAGGCAAGAAAGAACCAACATTTCTGCTCCCAGTGACATGATCAAAAAGACAGAGGAAAACCTTGTTTGTCATGGAATTATCCATTAAAGTTCAATTCAGATACTATTTAAGGGCTAGTCAGAGCCTTCCTAACACAAAATGAGTGCTTTTTTAGAAACAAAAAATACTGAAGTCTGAGTTTCAGCTGCTAAAACTCACTGTGGGTCCACTGCCAGTTCTCACTGCAGAGATAACTAAGTTTAACCCCTCTCCTGCCAGCTCAGTGAGAGAAGACCATGACAAAGTGAGGCACACAGAGCTAACACCTCCTGGATATGGTCAGGAGTCGAGCCAGAGGAAACTCTTTTAATGACTAAAAGGGCTGCTGACCTGAGTGGGGCTGATCTCAGGTTATCACTGGACACTGCAACTCCCAAAAAGAGAAAGCAGGTGTTTTCTGGAAAATCCATAAAGAGCTGTAGGTCAACAACATTGTTCATGCTCAGAAGATAATTAAATCAAATGAAAATAGCTCTGAAATGGTCTTGAAGGATTGACTGACATGGGCATCACGGCTCTGGATGCCTTTGTCTAGCATGACTTCAGCTTTTATCTTGGCCCAATCCACAGACTGCAAATTTCCAAACCACAGGCACTGAAAACAGTCTTTAGAACTCCAACTCCCCCCTGTTTGCAGTACTGGACAATCCCAGTGATCCATCTACCATCTCTTTCAAAGACTCTGGGATATGCTGTACATCATATACACAAACCCATCCCTAGAAAGTTGCAAATTAGAAAGAATTATCTTAAATATCTTGACTTAAAACACAACACTGTGACAAACAAAATCCATAGGGGTCAAAACATTTGAGGGATTTACAGAGCTGGTAAAGTCCCAATGACCATCCAGGCCCATTATGACTGGGCAGCCTACAGTGAATCAAAGTCAAATCCCCAAGTGAGTGAGTGCAAATGTGTAAATCACAAAGCTGTCACCATACTCAGGGCACTGGTTCTGCAGAGAGGTTAAGGAGAGAATAATCTTTGTGAAAAAACAATGTTTAAGAACAGTTTTGATACCACTATTTGCTCAAATTAAGCAGACTGTGTGTCAGGGCACAACCAAGACAATGCTGTGCACCCCACTCCACTGCCATGTATCAGGTACAGACCTCCAGGAGGGGGCTGCTTGAGTTGGACCTGAACTACAGTTTCCCATTGTGTTTTGGGTAAACAGAAGCCTTTACACACCAGGTCTGCAAAGCTGGTACCTTCCTCAAACACTTCTGAAGTGAAGGAAGAAAAGAGGGAAAGACAGAAATAAAACCTTCTTTAGGTTAATTATTAGTGACTAAAAGCTGCCATTAGTTATTTGAATCTGCCTCTAACAAGAGAAAGATTTCTGATGTCCAGCCGTTCACAGCTGTGCAGAAGAGAATACTCTGCCTCTGGCAGCAGGCATGGAATGGTCCAAGTGAAAATAGTGGCGCTTAAAATAAAGATCCTCATGACATCAAAGACATCCTGTTATGAAGAGGTCAAGTCTGTGCAGACAGGTCATCCTCTTCTGACCCTTATGAGGGCATTTGTCTATAAGCTTCTCTCTAATGGACTGGGGAAAGTGTGGGAACTAAGTTTTTGTGGAAAGACTTTGCTACAGCAAGAAAAACTGATGTTTCAAGTATAGAGAGGGTCTACTAATTCCTTTGGCAGTGATGGTAAGACTGCAGCTTAACAACAAGGGCCAGGATGAACTGTCTATGCACAAATGCATGGCTCCCTTGTTCTGGAACCACTCTCAGGGTGCAAGCAACAGTGCTCACAATGTTCTGGGGTTTTAATACAAAACCAGGAAGAAACGCAGCCTCTATTACTTTTCCTGCCAGGCAGAAGCAGATTATTTCTCATCATTAATCCTCTTTAATTCCATTTTTTACGTATCAGGAATCAGTAGTGTCAAAATGCCTGGGATAACACTGTTTTTGTCTTGCAGAGCTAAAGGCAGAGTTAAACAGAAAGCTTATCAGAAAGATATGGAAAAGGGCAATCAATAACCTAATCTCACAATTCATCATCAGTCAGTTCAATGCTGAGACCAGAAACAGTGTCTTGTATTTGTCTAGTATAACCTAAAATATCCTCAAGATAAGACTTTTTCCCATGGTCCCCTCATTTTCCTGTAGAGATTTTTCTTATTTTCATATTTACCATATTATGGACTAATGGAAAAATATTCACCAAAACAGTGGGCAAAATTATGATCCTGTAAAGCAGTTTGTGTTTTAAAAAGGATGAAGATGCAATGGTGTGTGAATATAAAGAAAGTCAAAGAACTCTCATGCCAGATGCTGCTCATGTTGTGCTGATATAATGGCAGAAAACAAAGGATTTGTGTGATGGCTTCTGGGTGGACTGAAACCAGTTATAAGAATGAGAAAAATCACCAGCTCTGTACTTGGTTTCCCTTCAAAATCCCACTGGGCCAAATTTTGTCCTATTTTTACAGCTGTAGCTTTCTAAAGGAACCTCACTGCAAACAGCAATTATTTGTACCAGCAGTCTGGCTCACTGAGTTTGATGGGAGTTCGTCTGCAGAAGGACCTTGGGATTTGTCTCAACACATTTAATTGGAATTAAAGTGTGAGCTCTAGGAACAGGAGGCTGTTGTTAACATGAACGTACATGATGCTAATACAGGGTGCAATTAAATGACTACACAGAGTGGGCACATGAGTTGCCCTGCTTGCCTCTTAGGTGGCCAGACTGCATGAAGCAGCTTTAATTTTGTGGCTTCTTTGATACTTGGAGCAAAGTCCTGCTCTCAGACATGCACACACACCCTCCACTGAATTAATGTATCTCCTGTGTATCTCTCAGTGCTACATCTAGCCCTTTCCCCAGCCCTAGACTCCTCTGACAGCTCAGCAAGTGTAACATGATTCATCCTTCCCTCCTCTTTCTCTTCCTCTCACTAGACACTAATAAACATAACAGAACTTGAGACAAGAGAAGGAGGCCCCTTACAATGACAGATTCAACCACATCTTACCAAAACCAGAGGAGGGCACTACTACTTCTAATTGAGATGAATAAATAAAAGGGATAGAATGGCCCACGTCCACATCTGGTGTAAGCAGGTGCAGCCTCTCAAGCCTTCATTCCAGGGTGTTTGCTTAGGGCTACATTGGGCCTGAACAATAAAAGTGTGTATCATACAGTTTCAAAGGACCTGAACTGTTCCACTGAGCAGTACTTGTTGTCTCTGACCCAAAATACACCCAGGTCTCCTCTGTGATTCAATGGCAGGAGAGTTCCTTACATTGTAGGAGCAGTTCTTTCCTCTGGCTATACTCTCACCTGACTCCTGCACCAGCTCCCAGAAATGCCCCCACAAATGCTGTATAACAAACTACTCATTCATTAGGGTCACCAATTCCTATGTTGGGCACTGGACTATAGTGTAAACTTGTTTGACTTTGCAAGAGAGCTCTTGTTCACAAGAGAAATGTGACTTCTCGTAAATGCACCATCATAAATTACTTTTGAGAGTGTCTCTGGAATACAACTGGACACCTCTGAGGTTCTCTTGTATCCTGCCTGATTTACTGTGTGACTGCAAATAAGTCCCTGTGCACAGGAGATTCTGTATACATAAACCCAATGTAAGGAGACAAAAACTGGCATATAAAGAGAGAAAACACAGGGATACACAGACTAGGAAGACAGCAGTGAGGCTTTTAGATGTCATCATGGAAGTAGAGTTAGAGATGGTGAACCTACAACAGATACAGTTTTTAAGGCAGATTAAATAGCATACGTGGATGAGAATGGGCAAGAGGAATTAGGTAGGAACACAGGCACAACCACACGAAGCAGGTCCTAAAAAAACATTTTCATATTCCAACAGTGACCAGCATCATCTCCTTCAGAAAAACTGAATTCTGTGGATTGGGCACAGTCTGCCTCCCAACTAGGTAGCTAAAGGCAACTATAAATAATAATGGATTACAAAATAATAATAGTAATAAAATAGAATAAGCAAGAAATAGCTCAAAGCAGGGTTTTGAGGGAAAAAAGCTTGAATTTGGGAATTACAAACAGTCTGAATTGGAGAATATAAACAGGAGATGAAGCAACTAGACAAACCAGTGGCCTGGATGCACCAATTGGGAGAGCACAAGGGACTGAGGGAAACTCCACTGAGTCACGCTGGAGTAACAGAAGAGGTTTATTAAAAATAATGAATGTCAGTGGAGAAAGAAGTTGACCATTTAGGATTTCTATTCAGACATTAAGATGATGCCAAAGAGAAAAACTAGTTTTGTATTTACTAAGATAAACTCATTGACCCAAAGTTGTAAGAGTTAAAAAAATGACCCTTGACAGAGAGAATATATTAACAAAATATATGAAAGAAATTTATCACAGCTTCTGTGAAAGGAATGTATCATGTTCTCCATAGATAGTCCAGAACACTGTTTTCATTGAAAAAAAAAACAAGTAAAAACACAGTTTTCTTGCTGCTTAACAGATGCCCAAGCAAGCAGGGGATGCTGGCTGAAGCAAAAAAGGGCAGAAAACAAAAAAAAAAACAAGTTTCCAGTTGAAAAACAAAGCATCTTAAGACTCTGATGGTGAAAAGAGGAAGTACTCTAGTAAATTTGTGCACAGTCTCCTGAAATGCCAACTTAGTGTATCAGAGTGCTCATTCACAGAAAGAGCAGAGATCCAATTCTGCCTCCTGACACACCAAGAAAATTGTGTTGACTGATGGAAACATTTGGTCTCAAATCAACAAATCAGCATAAAAATGTGGGGCCTTCCTGTCAACTAAGGCATTAAATCATAAGATACACACAACTCTTAATAGATCTATACCAAAGCAAGAAATTCTTGCTCCTTCCCAGTGTTAAGTTAAGGTCATCCTGTCTAACAAACCATTTCATATAGACTTTCTCCAAAGTCTCCTCTGCAGGCAGTGGCAGATAACAGACAGCTGAATGACTGAATACTCTAGGTCATCCAAAAAATTAGATCAAAGAGTCCCTGTAGTCTATTGAAATGCAATTGCTTCCAAATCACATTGTGGTGTTCCAGGCTTGAAAGAATGGGTCACTGCAGCTTTATTGTAGAGAAGCTATTGCTAATGAAAGGAACAATGGAAAGATTAGTGCTACCAACCATATAGAAGAAACACCACTTTCGGTTTAATTGCAGTGAACAAAGCAAATAGGAAAGAAGGGCAACCAAGTGACAAAAGTAGTTGGTGCAAAAAGGATATAGAAGCTATTCACAAGGTTCTCTTGATCAGAGCACAGCGTCCAGACTTAACATATGATTACTGAATTTGGATCACACTAAGAAGTGACGTGGTTGTCATTACAGACAGCTGACGACACATTTTTAAGGGGGCAGCCTTGTAAACTGAAAGGCTGAGAATCCTGTTGATAATTTGCCTGGGATTCATTAGGTGCACTGAAATTCATAGAAGGATAGGGAGAAAGGAACAATTATACTTGAGGATACCTACTCTACAAGACATTATTATAAGTAAAGGTTTACTTCATCTACCCGTTTAAAAGAACAATTGAAGGTGAAATCTATTGAACCTTAGAACTAATTAAAGAAAGAGAGAGATTCTAATTGCTGATAATCTAGGTAATGCCAGAACACAGTCGCTCTTGCCATGATATTTATTCTCTTTTGATCAGTTTCTGGATCTTTTCTAAATGAAGCCTACCAGTCATAACAACCTCTGTGTCGAGACAGTGGTAAAAGATGCATTTCAGTCTCAGTTAAGATCACCACATTCTGTTCCTCTGTGACCTGAGGCAGGCTTGAACCTTCCTTCTCCAGACAAGACTTGACAAGCCCAACTTCACTTAGCTCAGAAAGCATGTTAAAAACCTAACGTGAACCAAACAGGGGAGATCACCCAAATTGTACCTGTGGTGTGCTGGCAGAGCCCTTCCCTCAGAGGAAAAGGCAAAATGCTGCAATAAGTGAAAACAGGGTTTTTCTGAGAAAACCTAGCAGAAAGTAGCAAATGCGAACATGAGGCTTCCACACAAACAACTAAGCACATCCATCCACTATTACCAGGTCAGCACCACACACACAACTTCAAAAGCAAAAGAAAGCTTCATTACAGTTCCGGGCACCTGCTCCAAGCTCACTTTTGCAACTGTTCAAGGGAACTGTAAGAAACTAATTCCCCTAACTTGCTGAGGAGAAAAAACTCAAAAAAACAAAAGTAGAGCATTCAAAATATAACCCAGACCACTTCAACCAGTTATCAACAGCCCTTCCTAATGAACAGGCTTCTCAAGTCACTGATTCCAGTTTCAAAGGAAACACTGGCTGTCTCAAGTGCTCCTTCTTTGGTCCCGTCACACAGTTCAATAGCCCTTACAAACAAGTACCTTTGCAAAACAGATTTCTAGAGGGTGACCCAACATATCCTCCGGACCTCAGTCAAGCACAAAGCACACAGATGACTTCACCTTCCAATGCTAAAATGTCACTGCCTTACTCTGCATCCACAGCAGACTGCTTTGCAAGTGCCAGGGCTTAAGCCTAAAAAATATCCATAACTGCTAATTCTGTAGCTGATTCTTCTAATTACATCAGTAAAGAGTTCTCTGCAGGCAGTGAGCACTGTCAAACACATTTTGAAAAAATCACTTGTGTGTAATAATTCTTTGTGAACTTTGATGACAGCCATAAATGGAAAATATGCAACAATAATATTTAACACACTCATAAGAGATCAACTCATCAGGACTTATAAACCCAAATAACGCTTGAATTATCAAAGGAAACAAAAGGAAACTGGTTCATAACTCCTGCCGAGCTAGGAAATTCACCCTTCCTTAAAGAAGTTGACAAACCTAGGTATCATACTAGTTTTTCACAAGCTTCTGGAGGTTTGGGGTTTTTTTTTCCTTTATTCATAGCAGTTCACAAAGGCAGGAAGAGCTTATACTTCAGAGTGAGCAGAAATGTATAAACTATCAGGAACTCTAACAAATTGCAATGGGATAATTACTAAGACTACCAGCCAGTCTTCTGGGTTTTATCCCCTGACAGACTGTCATCAACAAATACAAAGGGTGTGATGCAGCTCATTGCCTACCACTAGATCTCTTCTGCTAAATGCAATAGCAACTAGTGGTACCAGGAAAATCAGCAAATGGTGTATGGCATCCTGAATATTATATGAATTACATACCTTCAGCTACTATTTCACATACGAAAATACTTTTAATGCTGATTGGTTTTAAAGAGACACTTACCAAGCCTACACATGTAGATATTGCTACCGAAGAGGTGCTATCATTCCTTATAAATCCCTGGTAGAAACACTGCTCAATTTCATGTTCCTGAGAATGTGACACTCCATCTTTCCCGAGTACCTGGACAATAAAACTGTTGCTTAAAATGGTCGAAGGTTTAAGTTCTAAGTGAAGCTCCTGTCCAAATGCTGAAAATTTGTAGTGCAAGGAACTCTTTGAACTCTGAGTTGATCTCTTTCTCCTAGTACTGTGCAAAACATCATGTGAAATGTACGATCCGCTGGAATCCACTCTGACAGGTGTCACAAACACATAATCTGTAAGGAGAAAAAGTCAGCCATCAGCTTTTGCATCCCACAAACCAGGCAAGCACCCCTCTGACACGGTGAGCACCAGGCATTGGCTATGGGATGGAGCATTCCCTCGTTCAGGGACCAGCCTGAAAGCTCGGCAGGCTCTGTGTGTGTAGTCTTGTCTGCATAAATTCACCCCTGTAAGTCACACAGACTGTGTTTGTTTCCTTTGTGCCCCACTGAGAGGCACAGACTAACTAGCATAGCTGTGAACATTCCCACAACTGCTCCTCTGAAGACATTTGTCATCACCAGCAGATCTGTAGCTTTTCCCCTCCCCCTGTATTAATTGCTGTCAAATGTGAAGGCCACTCTGGTTCGAGAGGCTTTTTCCTTCCCTAAGAATACAGCAAATATTGTATCACTGTAGGGATAACCATGACTGAGTCTTTGCAGAACTGTACCACTTGTTCAAATGGATTAAAGGATTAATTTATTAATGCCTTAACTGAGTGAGACCTCATCTCTTTGTAGTGACTTGATTAGACTGGGTTTCAGGTTGTAACTGACCTTCAGCAAAAAGAGATTACATCCTACCTAATAACCTTTAGTCAGCCATCACTAATTGCATGTCAAAGAAGTTTATTGTTTGGGATAAAACATGTGAAAAATTACAAAACTATTTTTGAGAATGCTGAGATCAACTCACAACCACCTCAGAAAGGGGATAAAAATAGAAGCCATGATTCAGCTGCCTATATAAGCAGGTGCCTTAAGCTTGAAGGCCATTACCACCGGTGTCGACCTAACCATGCAAGGATTACTTGTGTCCTGCAGCTAGGGTCTGAATTTTAGCTGTTTCATGATCTTTGCACCTATTCCTGGTTACATGAGTAATTATGCTGAATAAACTGCTGTCCGATCCCATTTAATTTTGGGGCTCTATTTCTCTATAGATACTTGGATGCATGCATTTAACAAAATAATTAAATTCTCTAAACTGAAACAACACTATTAAAATAAAAAAAAAAAAACCAAAACCTCCCTCTGTCTTGTGTTGTCACAGATGTTGCAAAAACTATCAATCTCTTTGCCTGAATAGACTTTACTGGACACACATTAAGCTGAAAACATAACCAGTGATAGGTTGTTTTCCTTAGAGAATGGAAACAATACATCAAGAGCTTTCACTTTCCTCGAGTAGTGTTAATCAACGGCAGAAGTTGAGGACACTAAGCAGGCTGGTGGCCAAAAAATGCGAGCAGCAGCTGGAGAGAGGGAATCCCCAGCGAGCAGAGGATAGGGCGCACAAGGGTTTTCCTTTCTGCACCCTGGTGTGGTTCTCTATTGTACTTTGTTTCCACTCACACTCAATAAAAAGCATATACTGCGCTTCAAACATCCCAAAGTCATCAGCATCTACATGTCAGTCCCTGCAATCTGGGAACAAACAGCTGCCGAGTTCCTTTCTCTCCAGGTTTGTTTTCCCTCAGCCTCCAAACCTTTCCATTGCTTTTGTCTCACTGCTTCCACAACAAGACACACGAGGTTTTGCTGTTGCGGCTACACACGCATTCATCTTTCTAATCGCACATGGAAATGCGCATGTATTTACGAGCCCATTCATTTGCTTTGCTGTTACATATAGTTCCTTTCAGCTTCAACACACGGGGCTTAACAAGTTAATCCCTGCCCATGGCTCGCTATTGCACAGCAGCCAGCCTGCTTGCACTTTATGCTCCCCAAACACTGGGGCTTCTTCCCTTTAACTGCTCACTCCACCAAAAAAAAAAAATAATAATAAATAAACGAAAAAACCATCCATGCAAATGTTCACATACACAGACACAGAAAGAGCTATACAAACCATGAGCCAATTCACTGATGCTGTCACTGGTTAAAGTTGCTGCATGAGACACGCAACAGAGGCAGCACAGCTGAAGGGTCTGCAAGAGAAAAAAAAAAAAAAATAAAAAAAGAGAGAGAGGAAAGCCGTGTTGGGCGAGATTTCCTCGGCAAGGAAAGGCAGAAAGACAAGGCACCAGAAACTGCAGTAACCTGGCACGAAAGCACACCAGGCGACTGCGAAAAAGAAAAGCGCTCTCGACCTGCCTTTACAGCGCTTCCAAGCCACGGGAGAGTCTGGAATTGCATGGAGCTGCCGCCGAGGATCGCGACAGGTAAAGTCCAGACGGCCAGCAGGAGACAGTCCATGTTCCACCTGGGCGAGCGCTACCTGCGCCCCGCGGCGTGCGGGGGGCGAGCCGCGCTGCCCCGCATGGTCCGCACCTGGGGCTGCCCCGCGCCGGGCGGGCAGCGGAGCCCGAGCCCCGGCCCCAGGTGAGCCCCGGCCGGCGGAGCCCGAGCAGCGGCCCCAGGTGAGCCCTGGCACCAGGTGAGCCCCCGGCACTAGGTGAGCCCCAGCACCAGGTGAGCCCCCCGGCACCAGGTGAGCCCCCCGGCACCAGGTGAGCCCCCCGGCACCAGGTGAGCCCCGGCCGGCGGAGCCCGAGCAGTGGCTCCAGGTGAGCCCCGGCCGGCGGAGCCCGAGCAGCAGCCCCAGGTGAGCCCCGGCCGCAGGTGAGCCCCGGCCGCCCCGCTCCCAGCGCGGCCGCCGCCGGGCAGCGCTGCCTCCGGCGCCGCGACTGCCGCGGCCGCAGCGCGGGGGGCGCCGCGGGACGGGCGGGCGGGACCAACGGGGAGGAGCAGGGGCCGGGCCGGGCCGGGGGAGGCACCTGGGGACCGAGGGAGGGGAGGGGAGGGCTGGGGGATATCGGCCCCGGGGGCCGGGGCGGGGCTGGCGCACCTGTGCGGGAGGTGCGGGCAGCGGGGTCCGGCGATGCGGGAATGGGGTGTCGGCACACGCGGGCGTCACAGGATGGGGAGGCTGGAAGGGATCGCAGCGGGGCATCTGGTCCAGGCAGGATCGTGCCGGGGCGCACGGCACAGGATGACATCTAGGTGGTTCTTGAGTATCTCCAGTGAGGGAGGCTCCACAGCCTCGCTGGTCTCTGTTCCAGTCACTCGAGTTCCGAGACTCTGCTCAGTCACTGCGCAGGAAAGAAGTTCTTCCTCATGTTCAGGCGGAACTTCTGGGCATCAGTCTATGGCCGTTGTCTCTTGTCCTGTTGCTGGGCACAAGCAAGCAGAGCCCGGTCCATCTGCGTGGCCCTTCTCCTCCAGATACTGCAGATGCTTGGCACTACTTCAGACATTGATGAGGTCCCCTTTCACTCGTCTCTTTGCAAGGAACAGAGATTTGTCAGAATGCTGGGAGAAGAAAGAGAGTCGCAGACCAGCCAGGCAGCTTCCACCATTCACTTGGAGAGAATGTGCTGTTATTTTCTATTATTTTTAAAAGTCACTTCATGGGAAAACAAAGAAACAATTCACATGAAGATTAAGGTGCCTGGGAAGCAAACACAGCCGTGACAGGCGCGAGCAGGTACTGGATACTGAACACTGATGTTCAGCAAAGAGCTGCCTTCCACACAGTGGCTCTCACATTGAGCCAACCCAGCACCAGGTTCTGGTCCCAGCCAATCTAGTTGGGCTATTACACATTCCCTCCTACAGAAAACTTCAGCAAACAATCAAAGATCTAAATGATCTGAAAGTAAATTGAAGTATTGAAGTGAATGTGACTGGTCCAGGCTGCAAATCAACACAGAATTTGTTTCTGATGATTTTGGCTGCACTTGGCGAAGTATCCCTCACCTCATGATCTCCCTTTTGTGCTAGAGAGTGTTCCAGTACATGTCTCAGTCCGATCTCACTCAAAATCATCTTGTTTTAGGGTCACACTGTGAAAATAAAGGGCAGTTGTGTCAATCTAAGGTGCCTTGTTCCTCCAGTTGGCGCACAAGATGGAGAGCACGATGGAAGCTGAGGTGAGAGGGAGATCACCTCCTCTACCTGCCTCCTTCCCTGGGTGTCTCAAGGTAACTAGTCTGGGGCAGTGGATTAGGCAGATCTGAGATATTTTCCCTTCTAAAGCATTTCCTGTCTTTAAACATTAAATAAGTTCCCAGGTGTGGAATTTCTCCTTCACCTCTCTCTGTTTCCCAGAAGGTTTTACATTATCACCTTGCTAAATATATTATGATAAAGTTTCAAGATCTTTTTTGTAAAAATGCACCTGCCACCTCCCACTGAGTATATTCAAATGAAATGGCTGGCCCCAGGTTTATGATGGTCCCAGTGGAGCAGAACACATAAAACATGCTGTGCATGGCAGATAATAGGAGAAAAATAGAAAATTATTGGGCTGTAACTTTATTATCAGCTCTCAACACCCTGAACAGACAGACCTGACTACTTGCAGTAGACTACCTGACTGTGAACAATGACATTTAATTTGCTGTGAGGGGAGAGAAATAAATGTGATCCTCTAGCAAGTACAAGAATTGTTTAAGAAATAAAAACACCACTCTCACCATAAACCTTGCACCACTGAAAGGAGGTTTGCTCTGGATTTTTGTAGAGCTAAGATTTCACCCTGGGGATTTGTAGTCTCTGGGTATGATCAAAGAAGAAGAAAAAAATGTGACACTGCTTTGCATGACTATAAATGACATGCGTCTGAATTTGAGTTGGCATTAGGCAGGGGACCCCAACCTTCCTCGGCCTGTAGGCAGCACCATTGATCAGTTAACATGCTCAGACAGCATCATACTTTGCTCCCGAGTCAATCGAGATCCCAGCCGTGATGGCCATAAACATCAGAGGATCCTGCAGGCAGCTCGTTCCATGTGCAAACACACTTGCCATGCAAAACATCAGAGAACTAAAGCTCCACAGTCAGCAGTGGAGTAAACAATGCAGCCAGAGGGGGGTTCTCCTCCCCGCCTCCCTAGCAGGTCCCACCTCAGATGAAAAGCAAGTGTGTATTCCCTCAGAGACAGTCCTTACCAGTCTCACTGGACTCCACTCTCCCAAAGCTGTCAGGCTGGATGCTCCCACCACATTCCAGCCATCAAGAGAGGGTCTAGCTGCACACAGAACTCGCATGGCTGTGGCTGCCCCATCCCTGGAAGTGTTCAAGGACTGGCTGGACAGGTCTTGGAGCAACCTGGGCTGGTGGAAGGTGTCTCTGGCCATGGCAGGCAGGTTGGAACAAGAGGTCCCTTCCAACCAAACCACTCTATGGTTCTATGATTCTGTGCTTTTTTGGTAACAGGAATGACAGGCATGCAGAAGAAATAAGTTCTGAACTAAAACCCCATCATGTTTGTTTTGCCATCTTTGTTAGAGCAAATTCTTTATCCCGTGAGACATTTGTGACCACTGAGATGAGTGAGCAATTCACAGAAGTCTGTTGCCTGAGAGCTGTCACCTCTTCTGTCAATCTAGATTATATTTCCAGATTTCTTTGTACTAAAAATGAATTTGTATAATTTTTACCATATTTAAATCACATATAATTGGATGACTGGAGGCAGAGTGCTTCCAAAGGCAAATGGTGCATGGAGGGCTTGTTTTAATCACTATTCAGTGAACACACATAGTAGAATCAGAGCAGAAGGTTTTTTGCTAACTCAGCATTCAGTTTCTGAACTGTCCATTCCTACTTTACCATTTCTGTGACTATTTCTTACCGAATGACATATTTGTTGGGTTTCTCAGGATACACATAAGCACTCCATAGGATTCTTCCAGCTCAGTTTTTATGCTCTCTTTGTGTTTATCCTCACGAAAAAGTTTCACTCTTGTGAGGCACAGAAGCCCTTTGCCTTCATTTATAGCGAGTGGTGATTAACCACATGCTGGGTGAAACTCTTTGCAGAGAAGTCTTCACAGAAACCCCGTTACAAATGACCCTCTTTAGAATGAGCTGGTAGTTTTTAAAACCCATCAAGTTCATCTTTGTCACAAGTTGAAGAGGCTCCAAAGTGAAATTATGCTCCAAACTTGGTTATGCTCCATATACACCCCAACTGCTAAGGAGGCTTTTCTTTCCCATTACATTTTTCATTCAATAATCTCAAGGCATTTTGCAAATTTATATAATTTGTCTAAAGAGTTATGCAGTTGTAGCAGGACAAGACCACTGGTTGAACAAAATACAAGCAACTTAAAAGAGACCTTGGGGAAAGGTGAGTCTAGATTTAGTGCAGTCGCTGGGATGCAGTCACCTGGTATCAAATCACGCTCTCCTGGCTCTCTGTACATTATCTAAAGCCGTGCAACACCATACAGTTTAGGAAGAGGCCAAATCCCCTCAGCTGGCATGAATGATCACAGCTCCTCTCTCTGGCTGGATTACAGAACCTGAGAAGATATTCTTTTCTATCCTCTCTGCCAGAAAGATCCTTTGTGCAAAACATACATTCCAAACAGAGAGTTGGTGCCCACTTTCCTGCCCTAGGGACCCCCCAGGTGTGGGATGAGGGCAGCTGGGACATGACACATCCTGACAGACCACTGCTCTGAGGACACTGCTCAGCTTCCCCACAGCTGCAGCACCAGTAGTGCTTGTTCTTACTCTCACAGGGAAGGTTTGTACAGGACTACACAGCATTACAATGCCAGCTGACAGCAGATTCACTCCTATACCATGTTCTTCCCCAAATTTGAAAAGGCTGCTCTCAAAAATAGAAAGTGAGGACTCCTTTGTTTAATTCCATGAAGTCCAAAGCTGACTACAATATTCTGAGGAATGGAAAATATGCTAGTCTAGCATTTTCCTAAAAGCATGTTTCTGCATTTCTAGCCAGTGGTGAGTCTACAATATGAGCTACTGTGATAGAGTTGCTTTTGCATGATGGCTAATTGCATTTTTCAGTGACACGTGGCATGGGCTATACCATGTCACTGGTTATTCTGTTTATGGGTAAGTATATTTCAGCTAACATGGAAACTGTGTAAATAACAAGAACATGTGCTGGTTGCAGCATGGTTGCTCCAAGGATTCCTGATCCTTAAGGGCCTGAAAGTTCACAGAATAAAATTCCACTGTCTCACCAGTTTCTCTATTAAATTCTGCTTCCTGCAGCAGCCTTAAAACATGGTGTTAGGACAGAAGCTATATTCTCAATTTGTCTCTAAACTCACAGTTTTCAGTTTGCATCTTATAAATTCTGGCAAACTCCATGCAACGAAGAGTAATCTCTGTGGAATAGGTTTTTACCACCATTTGCAGTAATATTTTCTGTCAATAAGCCCCTAAATTCATTTCACGTAGCTTTTTAATCACAGCCCCTGGAAAAGGATCCAGCATTCCTGCTGCACCCTAACTCAAGGAAATCAAAGAAACAATGTTTACATTTTTTCCTCACCCAATTTGCACGTAGCACTGGGCTGTTATAGTCCCAAATAAATGCTTTTGATTACAAATATTAAACACAATTTTCTGCTTACATGCATTTCTCTGTATTGCACAGCATGTCCATCCTAATTTGATTAGTTCTACACATTTATTTGTGCTAGCTGGACATCCCGCTTTCTGGCATGGAGTATGAAGTTCCAGCTATCCTGCTGACTTGTTAGCATTGTCCTTGCTCTGTCCTGCGACACAAGATTTGGGCTCAGGAGCGGAACTAAACCCACCTCCATGCGGGGCTCTTACGGCTGCCGTGGGGAAACCTCCCGAGCAATGCTCTGCATTTCTCCTGCACCCTCTGCTGTAGGCTGGGGCTCAGCTTTTAGAAGAGATTAACTGGCTTGCATTTCGAGTGTCACCAGCGATTTTTAAAAAGGGGAAGAGGGGGGAGGCCAAGGAAGCAAGACAGACAACCTAAAAACTTTGCAAACAGCGCTTGCTTGGCCGGGGTCCAGACGTCACAAGTCGCTGCCACGGTGTCCCGACACACTCTGGGGCTGGAGAGTGAACAGGGGGAAGCTGCAGCTCTGTCACACACCCAGACCAGAATTAAATGAAAATGTCCATCACTAATAGAGGAAAAATAAAAGCTGTCATTGTGGGTGGCCCGACGAAGGCTTTGCAAGCACTACATTTTAGAAGAGTTTTCCTGGAGCCTTGCCAAGTGTAATTAAAGCACAGGTACCTCCAAACTCACAGAACTCTAATAAAAACAATTATGCAGTTTATAATGTTGTGCACGTGCCAAAATTTGTATTTATACAATGGATCAAAAATGGCACAGGAGAAACTGTGCAGTCCAGCAGGTTCAAAGATCCACTTTGAAAATGGTTTTTATAAATACTGATTTGCACTCTACCCAGAAGGCTGGGCAGCCTACGGAGTCACAAAGACACAGTTAAAACCCCTGCAAATTACTTCTAAGACACTAGTATTGGTTTCAGACGTACTTTGGCATCACGTGCAGGAAGGAAAGCTCAGTCTCTCTTACAGTCAGCCAGCATCTGCACCCCAGAAAAGGATAAACCAGGCCAAGAAACCAAATCCATATGGAAGTTTCAGCCCCTGTCTTCCATGATAGGAATGTATGAGGTTACTCCACCCCCAAAACAAACGGCATTGGGATGAAATGGTTCCTCATTTATTTCTTATTGGTTCTTCCTTTCATGTCCATAAACAGAATATACTTGTTTCATCCAACAGAGACTAAACACTGTGCTTTCCTCCCCCACTCCTGGTAGTGTTGCTTCATCACACCCAAGCCTGACATTATCTTGCTTTTTCATTTTATTCCTGGACTGGAAAGGTGGCTTCTGCTGATGTGACTAGTTCCCACAAGTGCTAGCATCAGTTTGCATTGCTTTGTAAGATAAGATCTCTGATAACAATTCTCCTGCTTGTCCCCAGTTAGTTTCAGAGTGGGAGTCTGAGTTCTGGGATGAAAATTTCAGCTGTACTCTGGGGACTTAATTTTCCAAAGTACCAAGAATTCACAGCTCCAGCTGGGATCAAGAGGAACTGAACCTGAGGAGCATTTCTGAACACGGATCCCTGTATGATTTGAACAACATACCCCAAGAAGAATGTTGCTAGGAAGGTTTAGTCTCCAGCCCTTTTTACATGTGTTTCTTTTTTTATTTGCTACTAATTTCATGGGCCAGGCAAAGAAAATTGGCTTCTCTTTTCTCTGAATTTCATTATTTGCAGATTTTTTTAATGCAAGATAATGCTTCTTTGGCTGGCTCCTGGGATTCCTCTATTAAAAACTTCCCTCCCTGCTCACATCAATGAGCCTTTGTTTCTTCAGCCTTCTTGCTGGGAACACAGACTGCAAAGGAGTTCGGGAGCCTTTTCAGTCCCTAGCGTGGAACAGTTGCAGTGCACCCACAAATACTTTGACCATTTTCAATCAAGTATCAGCCCATTCCCTTCTTCTGGGTCAGTGCGTGTGTTCATCTTCCCTTTGTAGGTATCTTCCCAGACCCACCACCTTCCTCTTTCTTGCCCCAGCTGAACCTCTCAGCGGGAATTTTAACTACAGCCTGGCAATCAAACAGGAAAAGGTCTCCCACAGAATTATGGAGATGTTCCATATTTGCTTCTATACGAAAGGGCTTGCAGCACCATGCAATGCTACACAAAGAAGGTGTTGTCTAAAAGATCTGCATAGATATTTTGTTTGCTGTTCACTGAAAGACTCTACACTCTTGTCCCATAAGAAGAGTGGGGTTTGTGTTAGACATTGGAGAGTTGTATGTTTTGAGGGCCAGAATCTCATTCCTTGAGGACTGTATTGCACCACAAAGGCAGTGAGCAATCACTTCACAGCTTTGTATAAAGGTATTAACTCCTTTTAAATTGCTTTATACTCTTTTACCAGGAAAGCAAGGCCTTTGTGACCTACCTTTTATTTTTCTGCAAACAGAGTTAATTTTACCACTATTTTTCATGCCAAAAGATGATAATAACAGATTAAGGGTATAGTAGCAGTAGTTGTAGAGGACTCCTTGAGCTAGGTGCTGAACACATGCAGAACAGAAAATTGGTCCCTATCCCAAGAGCTCAGCTTACAGTTTTTAATTTACCACAGCTTTCTTTGCATTCCTAATTTGCAAACAAAACTATTCCCCGACTGTGGTGTTGATTTCCAAAGTGATTTCAGCATGTTGAGGAGTCAAATAGTTGCCTTACAAACCCAGTGTTGCACCGGTTGCTGTGACAACATCTCGTAATATCTTAATCTGTGTGTGTACCAAGTGGAAAGTGTTTGATTTTTGTCTATTTTCAATAGAGCTGGATGTTGGGAAGAAAAAGGAATGGAATCATTTTAGGTTATACATCTGAAATGAACTGCCCCTTTTCAGCTGAGTGTAGTAAGGGAAGAGTTGGGTCTTTAAGGTAGGAATTCTGACCTTGCACATTAAGTTAAGTGCTATACAAATGAAAGGGAGCTGGGAGAGTTACAGAAGAAGTGATTTCCAGTCCTATTACAATAAGAGAAGTGTAGAATTGAATAGTCATAAAAATGGGAATCCTGCAGGTTGAAGATTTCCTCAGCAAACCCTTATGTACAAATCTACTTCTAGGTATGTTTGTGTTTGCTGGGAGGTGCCTTATGACCAAAATCCTTCCCTTCCTCTCCCTGAAGAAACACCAGATACTGTGAAAGTGCTGTTGTTTTGCTCCATGGATGAACTCTTAAAGAGTGTAACATTAATAAAAGTGATTTCATGGCCTTTTCAATCATTTTGCTTTTAATGAGATCAGGGTTTTTTTAGCTTGAATTTAAGTGAGATTTAAACCTTCTTGGCAAGGCAGACACTGCAACATTGTGCTAAAGCTGCTTCATACCCAGAAACTGAAGCTGGTGAGTCTCTCTGAGGGTAACCTGATTAGTTTTTACCCATGCTCACAGGATAATTTTACTGAGTTGCATCTAGCAGAAAGAACTGCACTGGCCTCAGCTCTGCCACCCTCATGGAATGAAGCTGGGACAGGCACAGGATCTTCCAAAGCACTATGGAAGGCAGCACATGTCTAGGACTCAGCCATGGTCAGGCACAAATTATTTACAGTCAGAATTCCACGACTAAAGTCCAGGATTTGAGTTATCTTGGCCTATTTTCATGATCCACTATAAAAGAGAATTAAGAGTAAACAGAAGAATGTGACAGGTAAAATATGAATTAGATTGTCAAACACTTTTATTTTTATGACCTATAGTAGTCTAAGCTGCAAGATGGGAGTTTTTTCAGTATCTACCTTTTGTGTCCTCTTGATTGTATATACACACTTGTGTCTTGCTTATTTGCAATCCCACCCCAAGGGTGCCAGGAGCAGCAAGACATAAATGCTGCTCTCATGAGTCACATTTTCTCAGGAAAATGGACAGTTAATTATGAAGTCTCTGTTTTCCAGATACATTTCTTTCTGCAACCTGCCTCGTGACAGGTATAGAGACAATGAGGGCTGGAAGCAGATGGGTTTGGATGAGCGCCAGCCATCTGGGAATCCTTCACAAGTACCTGAAATAGAAGTCAGGTAGGGCATATTGAGGTGAGCAGCTTCCAGATTCTACCTGAAAGCTCCGTAGGTGGCCTAAGGCCACTTGAATCTCATCCAAAACAGGCACCTGGCTCTGGCCTGGATGCCTGCCAGTTTCAGAGCATATTCGATCCCTGAATTATGGTGTCTGGACTTATTTCATGGCTTATTGTTGTACGTCTTTTAAAACTAATTCCTCACTGAAAGATGTTTGAAATTCAAAGCTTTCCTCAGCTTCCCACTTCGTTCTGGAGCTGCAGACACTTGCCTTATTAGGTCCAGGGCAAACCTGCTCTAATGATTCACTAAGTAGAGCTTAATGCTTTGGTGGTGTGCTGGATGTTGGTTGGGGAGGAGGAAGGAAGGGGAGAATGGAGGCTTGTGTTATGGCTTTACCTTGTTGATAAATATGACAAGGTATAACTTTTGTACTGCCAGAGTTGTCACTGAGTACCTGTGCTGCTTCACTTTCAAAGGACTTTTTAATAGGTGTAAAGGGAGCAAACTGCTTGCAGTGATTAAAGCTTGGTTATTTATTAACTACAAATGCTAGCCCCTGAATTATCACAGTGCTTTTGTTATAGCTCAGT
This sequence comes from Xenops minutus, assembly GCA_035221455.1. Lineage (NCBI taxonomy): Eukaryota > Metazoa > Chordata > Aves > Passeriformes > Furnariidae > Xenops > Xenops minutus. The sequence goes on along the minus strand of JAWWEE010000018.1, from coordinate 2,961,731 downwards.
CTTTCATATTTCAGTGACATTATTCTAACCTTTTCTTTATGGGCTTCCCAGAAGCAACTCTGTGGAGCTTCATGACTATTGGACATCTTTGGAATGCCAAGTCAGACTTACTCATACCCTAAAACTCCAAAACTCAAGGAAAAAAACCCTCCTAAAACCCAAATGTGAGCACTATAGTTGATATTTCCTCCACAAGGGAATAAAATACTTAAAATACTTTAGAGAAAATTTAGCAATAGGTGACATATGCAAATATGAGAACTTTTCCCTGAGAGTCAAATGTTTAGCTTTTGATGTTGAAATGTTTCAAGTGGACAGCACTACAGGATTTCTCAGTGCTACAAGGGCAGCTTAGATGGTAATGTATTCATCTTTCTTCTCTCTATCAGATCTGTCAAAATGGTTTGTATCTTCATGATTTTGTATAACCAGCACATCTAATCCTTACCAGATGCCTGGACTTTATATTGCAGTGTTGCATATTCTTAATTATGCTGCTATCTGCCCATCTCAGTACTCGGTTATCATTATCACACTAAGCAGTCTACTTAGTTAAACTTTGAAAGAAACAGAAAGGCAGACTTTTGCAAACACTTTTCCTAAGTTGGGCAGCCTCACTGTTACAGAAAATGTTGCTGTTTAAACAGCCCAGAAGGGAATTACCTGACCAGAATAAATAACAACTGCCTGAGGGCACGTTCCCTCTCGAATGTTGATTTGAAATTGCTGATCAAGCGCTAGATTAACTGAATTACTTACAACTCTCAATTAATAAATACCAAAGCAACTTGGCTAAGAAAACAACAGAGAACATGAAACAAAGAGAACAATGCCCACGTCTGCAAAAATCACTTGCAGTGGTTTGTCAGATAGCAGGGCATTGCCCAGAGAAGAGATTTCTCCTGAATCAGCCTCAGAGCTAAAGCAAGGCTCATCTGTTATTTCCCACCCAAAACTCTAATAAGCAAATCAAAAAGGATTTAAAGACTGTTGGGCCTATAGGAAAATGGCAAATAACTGCAAAGTCAGGAGAACACTTAACCTGAGATTTATGTGTTGTATCAACAATAATGGAAAGCCCGAGAGAGACTAAGGGTTCAAGACATGAACCTATTATGTGTGTGTGTGGAGTGTGGAATGTGGGAAGCTTAGGGCTACCATATTTCTGTCCAGGTTTTCCCAGACAAAATGAAATGCAGTGAGACTAATGTGTCTGGGATGCATCCTTGATTTATACACATACAGCAAGTTCAGAGTGAACTGGATTTATTGTGTTCGTAGAGATCACCTTCTCAGTGCACACACATTAGATCCCATTGCATCCTGAATGCATGAGGTCTGTTGTCCATGCACCATAGAATAGATCCGACCATATGCAATAGAGGTGTCTGCAACTGGCCTTGATCCACTCATCAGATGGCTAAACAGGCCTCACAGTACCTCAGTTTTTTCTGGACAAAATAGCTAGGTAGAAAAAGAGAGCATACCTGGAAAAAGTCAGATGCAGCCCTAGGTGAACTGTGTGAGTACGAGTTTCATTTGGTATGCTAATGGTATCTCTAGAGAAACATCTGAAGATATAATTTGCATCAGATTTTTTAAAAGGGAATGGTATCACACTTGAAATAGCGAATTCCATTTCATTGCCCTGAATGTCCACAGAGTGAGATTAGAAAAATATCTCATTTTCCACTCTTGTCTACAGAGGCACAGAAATAACTGCTGTTGTTCAGGAGGGAGAGATCCTTCTTGGAAAGTTAAAAATCCAATAAGCCATGGTTTTTTCCAGCCTAATATATGTGTTTGACTAATATACACTATAAATCCTGATCTTAACCATAGATTTTAAGGACTTTTAAGGATGCTTCCTTTCAAACTTATCTAAATAACCTAACTCAAAGCATACCCACAAACAATTTTTAAAACAGTACAAACACAGTGCTAAGCACTTTTTCTAAATTCAAAAGGTAAAAATGAGGCAATCAGAAACCCAGAATTATTTTTGCATCCAGTCCCTGTGCATGCTGTAGCCTGGAAAGCAGTCCCTGTGGCAATGGTGGATCTCAGCACATCGAAAGGATATGCTGGACCTGGTATGTGCATAAAGGAATTTTTTCTGTTCTCCACCTCCATAACATTCTATATCCTGACTCCACTGCAGCCAAGAAGCAAGTCAAGGCAAAATTCCCTTCACCAGTAAACCTGGAATTCCATTCAGCAGATGTCAGCAGAGAGACTCGATCACCAGTCTCCAGATTACACGCTCTGCTGTTGTACTAAACCCACAGAATCACAGAATATGCTGAGTTGGAAGGGACACACAAGGATCATCCAGTCCAACCCTTAGCCCTGCACAGGAGCATCTCTCGAGAGTCAGTCATTGACATAAATCAACAAGGAAACAGCTGTATTAAAAATATCATTGAATATTTCCATTGCAAGGGTGATTATGTGGGAGGCCTTTTGCCTTTTTAAAATCTCTGGTTTTCACCTTTGGAGTCTCAAGCTGAAAGATGCTATTTAAAAATGCTGTTTCAGCTTGCTCCCTTTCTGTTGAAGGAGAGAGGAGGGTGCTCTCACTGCAGGAATTATTCCAGTGGTTCTTGGGGAGTCACTTGTATAAGTCCAGTGACACTTCTGGGAACAGCTTCCAGAAAGGCTCACAAGTAGAAAGGAAGGCAATTACTCTTAGCAAGTAGGAGTTAGTACTCAAGTTGCTAAAATTTCTCTTATGTCTGCCTAAATACACTTTTTTAACAACATGAGAAGAATTTGCTGAAAAAAACAATGAGGATCATTTGAACTAGATCATCTTTAAGGTCTCTTCCAACCCTTAACATTCCATGATTCTATGCTTCCATAATTTTGTTGTGGAAGACAGTGCTGGATTGAAGACTACTCTAGAATGCCTCCTGTCACAGCCTAAAGGGTTCATCCCAGTAGCCTATCTACAGTTCTGGAGAGGAAGGTGATCCTCCAGAGGATGCTTCAGAAGAGGTCCAACCTGGATGGCATTCCAGAAGAACCTCTGGCAATGACAATGTGTTTTCCTTCCCCAGTAAATACACACACAGAGGTCTAGGTCTGAGAGTGGTCTCAAAATCAGCTACACAAGGTCTGTTGAAACCTTTAAACAGCAGCAACTCCACATGCTCAACCCCCTGAGCCAGCTGATCAAATACATGGCATGGTGGCATTCATTATACAAAAGAGATTGAATTTGTTGAGTGCCTTTAACTTCAAAGATATTCTGGTAGTCCATTTTGTTAAGAAATTTCTCATTCTAAATTTTAATCCATGATTGGCTGTTGTAACTCTTCAGAATAAACTCATAATTTTAATTCAAGAGACTTTAAAACTGTCTGGACAAATTAGATATGTACTTAGAACACTGGCACTTCTCCAAGACAAACAGTGTCTGTTATTATCAACAGTGCTAATGTTACCAAAATAACAAGGAAGCTTTACAAATCAGCAGGACAAATTAAAAAGAGGAAAAACAAAAATCTCTGAAGGCAAGAAGTTTTTAGCACTTGTTTAAATTTAATCTTCACAGCTAGATTTGCTTCCATAAACATACATTTGTTGTAATTAGCTACCAGGACTGGAGCTTAATGAGTTTAATAAATATTTCAGGCTGTTAAGAGTTGGAAGTGGCACTGTGATGACTGGAGATTTTCTGCAGTTCAATGCAATATAAATGAAGACTATAAATTAATAATTAAAAGAAAATTGGAATGACCAAATCACACATTTCCTAAGGGCACCACTCAACTCTCTGTGGAGTGGAAAAAGTTATTAGGAACTGGGCATGGGCCATAAGCTTCTAAACAATGGTCCTGCACAAAGAACAGATCAGTCTGCTGGAGTGATCTGCTAGGAAAACCCAGACAATTAGCTGCAAATGAATATTTTCCCCAAACCGGAGACTGAAAAGTGCCATGGAGGTCTTACCATTTGCTGCAGAACTATTTTCACTGCAACCCTGATGAAGATCACAGAGTTTGATGATGCCCTGCGAGGAAACAAGTAACAGGAGCCACACACCGAACTACAGGGCTCATGGAGCTTCAGACAGCACCCCTCTTCATTTAGACCCCTGGCTCACAAAATATCTTCCCTTTTCTTGTTCCTTTATTTTAGAATATTGGGTTTGGAGATGTTATAGGCAACCATTTCCACATTGTTTGGATTTTGCAGTCTTGAGCGTAGATGCAAGTATGTTTCACCTGTGTGCAATCCTGGGGCTACTTATACACAGATTTAGACCAAGGCCCCTTCCAGCCCTAATTCTAGCTTTTCATATCAAATGAGATGCCTCAGATCCGTCTTAAAAAGCATGAGAGAAACGTACAAGCCATTAAATCATTTTGTACTCCTGCTTGGAGGAGGGTTTATGCAGCAGAACTGAGCTGTGCACTGCTTGCTTGGTTTATTTTTCTGTAGACTTTAGTCTTTCTTTTACAAGATGTAAACTGTTTTTTCCTATTTGATTAAAGGTCTTTAAATGACCACATGATTTCAAGGAAGCTGGGACATTACCTCCTTCTGACTACCATCACTGAAGTTGATAATAAGCACAAAACACTGGACCTAAAAATCAGAGTTTTGGAATTTGGAACTACCTTCTAGTGCAGGGGCAATTTTTGCTTTTAGATGATGAAACCACTCTTCAGAGCAAACAAATTAATTGCTGCTTGTTGTGAAGATTCTAGTTCACACACTGCCTTCAGGCGCCTGTGGCTGCAGATGCTTCTTAAAACCAGATGAGGAAAATTCACTTCCATGATCTTGGAGCAAGTGCTAAACCAGACCTTGCAGCCTGATGCAGTGTTTCCCTGCGTTCTCAGGAATCTCCTGACTTGTGTTGCATGGAGGATAATCTATGGATGATCTAGTCCATACTGTATAATAATTCACTACTTCAAAGGAAACAGAGAGCTGTGCATTTATCAGATAATGGTAATGTAATGAAAGGCTGAAGGATAGAACAATAAGATCAAACTACAGAGATGGAAAGTTAAGTATTTAAATGTTAATGTGGAAACTCTGCATACCATAAAATACATAAAAAATCTTACAATAGAAGGCCATGACTACAGTGGAGAAATTACTGCCGGCCCATTCTCTCCTGTTATTTCAGTGTTTGCTCATGGGTCATCATTCAATAATTAGGTGGGATGTAGCAAGCAGATAGCACTTTGAAATGAGGCTTTGGAGAAGCACCTTCCTTTGACTCCCAGCAAATACTGAAGTTGTTACTGTAATGAGGAGTGCAAATGTCCTGTCAGGGGACACTGCTGAGGCTTTTCCTTTTCTTCCTCTGGGGCTCTTTAAATGGTGTTACATTAGCCCGACTCACAGACAAACAGGTAAACAATCAGACTTTTGTCTGTAGCTGGGTTTTTCCTTTATTTCACTCCATCTTTCTCCATGTTATGCAGTGGGCCTGCAAAAGGAGCACTGCCAAACTTGTTTGCCTGCTCTGACTCATGGCTCATTCCTTATGCAGATGCAGAAAAAGGGGGAATTCTACATGGGTTCAACATGTCCTAAATTATCCTTATTTTATTTAGTCCAGACAGGCTGGTTAACATATTTTGCAGAGTACATATGTCTCAAGAAATATATTCATGTTAGCTATGAATATACCAACCACAAAATCAGCTTATCTCAAGCTGCTCAGAAAGACAAGAAATATAATGAATGATGAAATTAAGAATCAGCTGTCACCACTTTGCAATACTCTCACCCCATATATTTTCATCATTTCACATGGTTATGCCACAGAACTCTTCAATGATTGTACAAGTTGTATGTCATGAGATGGAAAGATTTAAAATTGCTGGAAAAAAAAGGTAAGTTTATTCTTTCTTTTTCCTCATCATCCTTTTACCAGGGGACTCAGTAGCTGAAAGTTGCTAAACAGTATATTTCAAAGAACATGGACATGGTTCAAATGACATAGATCAATAAAAAATAAAGCAAGCTAAACAGAAACAGTTTTATATTTTTCAAATAAATCCTCAAAAATCAAGCCCCATGAAAGTATATTCTCATGCACTCAAGTGGAAAAATGTGATCTGAAACCAAATGTTTATTTTTCAAACAAAGAAAGAAGTAACCAGTCCATTTTATTCCAATGTCTTCATTGTGGTCTAATTAATCAAATCAAAATGAAAGAGAGAAAAAAAAAAAGGTAACAATTTGCCAAACACATAAAAGAGATGTCTGATGCTGATGATTAAAAAAACAACTCCTCCGAACAGTCTGAATTGTTTCTAGAGGAAAGAATTTCAGGGGCTTTTGAGCTTTCTGAACTTTTTCTCATACGTTGGGGTTTTTTTCGTAAGATCAAATACAAATTTACCATTTATCAATCACAGTACATACAAGAATTGTGGGTGTCTTTGAAATTCTCTTCACTTGAATTTCTGCATCAATTTAAAAAAAAAAAAAATTAAAAAAAGCCTCTGTGGAATTCTTTTCTTCTAGAAAAGGCCCCATTTCTGCTCAGCTCCACTAAAATATATATGACTACAAAACTGAGCACAGACGCAGGTGCTTGGTACGTCATTTATAACATGCATTCCTGATGAACTCAAGCAAGTAATTTCTATTCATCTCCCAAGTAAAAAGGAAATACCAATACTGTTCTGAAGCTCCTTCATTAGAAGACTTCAGAGTTTGATAGATGCTTGTTTCTTGTCTTATTTCCAGCAGTTTTAGTGTCTGATGGCAATTCACTTACATCATTTTACACCTACAGTAGCAGTTGAAATTCTGAATTTCCAGTGAAATTCTCTATTTTCATCCTCCTGCCATGTTTGTGTACCCACACCACAGACCTGTGGCTCAGAGATGCCACTGGACAGGTTTCCTCGGGCTGAAAACAAGATCTGTCAGTTACCAAATAGAAAATTTCGCTGGGGCAGAAATGAATGTTAATAAATGATGAAGAGAAGAGAAATCACTGTTATTTTGCTACATGGCAAAAGGTGTTGGCTGATTCACTCCAAGCAGGGATACAGAGGGAAGTCCTATCAAGCATAAGCAATCTGGAGATTGTACATGGGAATAACAGGGGACACTTCTCAACCACCACAGCCACATGTTCCCACTGGGCACGATGTCACCCCATCCTTTTTGGTGCCCCACACAGCCCATTTTAAGGCCAATTAATCTGTTTTCACACACCCTGTATGTGGTCTCCTCTCAGGTCCAATCACCTTGCTGATCGCTGGTGCCCTGAACACTTTTTGTCTGCCACTCCACAACAATGCACTGACCCTCCTGAAAAGCTTTTACACTGGTGCTTTCCACACAAAACCACTTCATGCAGAGGAGCAGGGAGTTTCATCACCTTCTGCATCACAGTGGACTTCACCTGCTTTGGAAACTGGTGATAGCAAACATCAGAGAAAATAATTTCCACGTGCTGTGGCTGCTACTGTGAGACTGCAGCTACTGCTCTTCAGTCAGGGAAGTGCCAAATGTTTTTCTATTGCTTTGTTTGGTATCAGCCTCTATGGAAAAGAGATCACAGCTCTAAGCATCTTTGTGCTTTCTCAATATCCAAAACCAAATGGAAATCTGCACACTTAGAGATAAAAAACTGTCCAAAGGACAAAAGAAACTTTCAGGAAGAACTGAAAGGACTAAGACATGAAAAGGATGTAGAAGTTTATCTGAGGGCATGTGCACATAGCTATTATAAACTAGAACATACTGGGAAATGAGAGATGTCCTGTGTGTTTGAAATACTGATCAAGTTATTGTTATTGTACAGGGAAAAGCCATTTCTGATGGCACAGCTCTTACCTGGCACTTCCTGATATACATCAACACAGTGAGTTTTAATTAGTGATAAATATCACCTGTGTTACAGACAACCTGACACTGAATAATTCATATTTACACTCTGCTTGGTAATAATCATAAACATCACCTTTTGATGAGCAAATTGGGTATTCCCAATATTTCCTGCCTAGCTAATCCTCTGCTAATACTGATTAATATTACCATCTGTTCCACTGTATGATCACAATACTGCCACATGCACTGCAGGACACAGGAGACAGCCCATTTTCAGAGGACATGTCACAGAAGAGCCTTTCTCAAGAGCAAACAAATCAGTTGAGAGAAATCTGATTGCTTAAATTGTTAGTTGTTCATCTCAGCATGGTACAATCTTTGAAGATCTGCAGAGCAGATTCTTAGATAAAAAATCCTCACCAATCTCTAAGAGCTTTGCCCAGGCTACTTTGCAGCTTTAGGTTTTGCATAAAGCTTTTGAAAATTTCAATTTTTGAGTAAAGAAATACAAAAGGCCTTTGAAAATTGACTTCCTACCCAGTTGGCTGACACAGCCTGAAGTCCACCTGCCCACAAAGGATATTCAAAAAACACTGGAGACAAGAAATGTTGTTGAGTGAATCTACTGTTGCAACCTACAGGCACTTAAAAGCATTTCCCTGAAGGGCATGGAAAGAAAAGCTCCCTGACATCATTCCCTTCACTCAGGCTACAGTTTTCTGTTGCTTTTGCTCTGATTTGAAGATCACTGATCCTTTAGTAACTGAGCAGAGGCCACTGAAATCAGTAGGGGTCTTTTCCATTCACTCACACACTAGTTAGGTAAGGTCTGCACATATTCCCTTGCTCTTCCATGGTGCCCTGATGATGCCTAGAGAATCATGTCTCTGCCTTTCCCTCTGGAGTTTTACCAAGGAATAAATTTTTATCTTGCTAAGGTCTGAAAGTTCTATTATTATTATGGGGTTTGAGCTAAAAATGTCTTCTTTAATCAATATAGTTATAGTTTTCTTTCTGCCATCCACTGAAGTCAGTAAAGTGTCTCCACTAAAGCCCAGCCAAAAGGACATTTCTTCTCAAGAAAAGAGCAGCACATTTCATGAAACAATTTATTTAAACAACATCTGCTTGAGTTTTCAGAATGTTGCTGTAGGATATGGTTACACTGAACTGTAAGACAAAAATGTCTGGTCTTACTGTGTTCTGTATCTCAGTTATTAAGTCAATTTTATAGGAACACTTATGTAGGCTGAAAGTCTTCCTAATAAATCATTAGAGGATATTTAGGCCTCTCTCTCAGTCTGTGGTCTTTGTTTGTTTTCCAGTAACCACAAAACATCTGAATTAAATTATCTGGCAAATTTGATTACTTGTATTCCAGAAGTTGTACATCTTCGAGATATGTGAATGTCATTGCTACATCAGCAACCTCGTGTTCTGACTGCATTTAAATCACTGGGCTCCTCTTCCAGTGTTTCGCTGTCAGAGAGGGGTTAAATCACATACAAGCAACATTGTACAGCTTCAGCTTTGGAAAAAGTTGAATATACACATTTTTTAAAATATTTCTGTTTGGATCACATCACTGACTGGTTTGACCTTCTTTAGTCATGACCCACTGCCCCTGCAGCTGATGAAGAACTTAATCTGGCATCTTGCATAATGGTATCCAGGCTATATGGAGTTAGGGACGGGGTTGTGGTGATACCAGGGGACTGTTTAATCCATTTCAATAAACTCTTTAATGAAACAGAAACAACTGAGTTTGAAAGTGTCTGAATGTGCCATTTGGATATGCCTCACCTTAGAAATTTTGAAACAACTTTGGAGAGAAAACATATTTTTCAGAATTTAGTTTTCTCAAAATAATTAGCAGCCTATGATTCCATCTTGAGCCAAATTACTTCCTTTCTACACAATCTCAATTTGTTTAGAAGATTACAAATTTCTGTCCCAATCAGCTGTGTTTGGTTGATTTATTGGCTCGTTTGTTGCAGCCATGGTGTGACAGAATTTAGCGCAGAAGAGAGGGCAGATGCCTCACTATGGGATTGCAGACAGATAAATCAGTCCCCTTTATTCACAAGAATTATGTCTTCATTTAGACAATACACCCTTTTTTGACAAATGAATGCAAAAGTGAAAACATAAATAAACCCCAAACACGATACAGTGACTCTTAATTTTCTTTAGCAACATAAAAAGCCACTAGGGCTTTTAAATTTGCTTTTGTTGCTTGCAAGTGACCTCTACTTGTATGTAAAAACTCTTAAATCCAAACCCAAAATAATAATTGAAAAACAGCTCGAGCCACTGAAGAGCAAGTGTAACCCATTAAATGCCCTGGCTATTCCTGGGAGGTGTCTTTCTATATCAGCATTCTTCAGCACAGGGAATACAAAAGTTAATTAAATTAGATATTAAATTAAGCATAGTTTTGACACAATACAGTCCATTGGAATTTTATAACAATAAGCTCCCAGAATTACCCAGGGTCAATAAAGAATTACCTCAGCAACCCCCCATGGCACAGACATTGTCCCATCAGGCAAGACAAGAATGTACCACACATTCCACTATTCAAACTGGGCTTTTAAGTGTTTAGATTTTTTTGGATGGACAATGGAGGGGAAGAAAAGGAAAATGAACAGTCCTGCAGCAAACAGTTTGATAGAACACAATAGGAGCAAAGAGTCTCCTCTGCGTTGCTCCCCTGGCCTGCAGGAGCAGACAAGGAGCCTTTCAGACACGCCGTTTGTGTCGCTCTCCAAGCTACATTCCACATTTCCTTGCTTTGGGCACCATCTGTAGTCTGCAGATTCCTTTAGGACGCCAAACAGCCCTGGGAAAACAACAGCAAAAACCCAAACACACACAATACGCAGCCCATTCTCACACAGCAGAAGCCTCAGCTGGAAAATCTAGACAATAAAAGCTCTAAATAAAAAATACTATCTCTAGGCAGATCTGTATTCTTCTGATCCCCTAGGGAATTATTCTCTTGTTTCTGGCTCTGTTTTTTGCCAGTGGGTGCCCTGCTTCCCTGTTGTTCGAGGTAAAGAAATCTATAATGATGTCTCTTTCTCCATTAAAACGTCCCTGCAAATGACTCGAGATAAATTCACAGCCTTTTTAAAAGCCTCAGTGGATGCAAAATTGGAAAACGGGAGTGTTTTACTGCCACGCTGAGCAGATTGCACGCTGTCAGTAAACTTAGTGAACTCAGTCCCAAGCACACAGGTTGGGTGGGTGCCTGAGAGCAGCAGCTCTGTCCTTGCTCATTGCCTGCCCATGCCAGCCAGGGCTGCAGGGCACAGTCAATACCCACATCCCCATATCCCCACAGCCCCACATCCCCACAGCCCCACATCCACACATCTCCAGCGCCTGCAGAAGCTTCAAGAGCACGTGTTGCTTTCCCACACACACCTTTGGCAGCTGTTTTAGCTGCCAGATCACTCAGGGCTTTCAGGATAAGGGAATGGCCCTACGGTGGAGATGGTGAAAGCAAGGAGTGCCACATCCTTCCTTAAGGTGCCTCCATTTCCAGCTGTTCCAGAGGAGAGCAGCTGAGCTCTAAATACATCAGCCCCATCCAGGGGGTTGGTGCTACCAAGCCCCAAGCATCGCTCCACTCTGTGATTCCACATTCTATATTTTTCTATACATTCTTATTTAATGTTTGCAGTGTGCACATTGTCTACCCTGTGCCTCCTGGCAGCTCTGCTGCAGGCCTGAGCTCTCCTGGGTCACCAGGAGATTCTACCATAGCCTAACAGAACGTTCTGCTGAATGGCACCAGGCTGTGGGGCTGCTTAAAAGTGGAGTTTGGAGAGTAGCAGAAGATTGCATGAGGTCCCAGTTATTCTGTGCTACCAGAGAAATAGCAGCAAAGCATGTGGATCTTATCTAGTAGGTCCATGAGAATTCTGGAGACATTCAACCTATCCCCTCCCAAGTCATGCTCTTTAACTATGGTTCTGTTTGCAAGGAACTTTATTGAAGGCTCCATTTCCTTTGTTGTCCTGTAGAAGAACAGGATCAGGATCTTAGTTCCTTCATTTGCTCCTCTGAGCTATTATTTATATCAGCTCTTTCCATGCAAACATATCTCACAACACTACAGAGCAGCCAGACCTCAGCAAGGGAGTGTGCATTTGACACAGGAGGAATGCACACTTTACAGAGGAGTATATTTTTAACATCCAGGATCTGTGTGGTTTGGCTCTTCCCTTGTCACGAGTGCACATTTTAAGTCATGCTTTAAAAGACTGACCTTTTGCTGAAGAGACATAAAGCCGGGGTGAGAAGGACTAGGGGGAAAGGAGTAACAACACTCTAAATTTTTATTTCTTCTGTTGCTAATGAAGGTGAATACACATGAGAAAGCAGCCTGGGTGTAGCTCTGTCCATCACCTCCCTGAAGCTGAGCTCCACATTGCACTTAATTCTGAAAGAAGTGAAGCCAAGGAAGGACCAAGATATGTTTGACTTTGTTGTGCATGTGGTCTGGCTAAAGCAATAACAGCCCCACAGAAGAAACCCAGTCCAAATGCTGCAGACGTGGCTCTCTGTTTGCACATCTTACAGGAACATTAGGGGGTTGCTTAGTTAGATTTTCACAGAGTTCACAATACTCCAGCCCTGAAGCCCACCAGCATTGGAATTTTTGTTTCTCAACTTGCACCAGGTTTTCCTGCAGCTCTCTGACTTGTATGGACTTGTACTTTGTTGTTTTGGTTGGTCAGGAAAAGCACGACAGGATTTCATAGGGAAATTTAAGAAGGTCTCAAGAATCTTTGGTTTCAAAGCTACTAGTGGGACAGTTCTATTGAATTTTTGGGTGGCTCCAGGCTAAGAGCCCTCCTGTAGCAGGCACCCTATGGTACATTACTGCCTGCTTCCAGTGAACTAGTAGGAGGTGATTTGTTTTTTTTAATATGATACAAATAGTTTTTGTTAAAAAAAAAAAATATGTCTGTAGAAAGGGATGCTGTCTTGTGATGATTAAAGGGTCTTTAACCTGTTCAGTGTCAGTACAAAACTGGGGCTGAGCAATGTATGGACATCTCCTACCACCCTGAATCAATCACTGCATTTTAGATTTGATCTGGGACTGGAGAGAGCACTATAATATATTTCAGAGGCACACTTTTCTTTCAACACCTCTTCCATGTTTTATATACTCACCCATCAAATATTTTGTTGTGCTTAAATTATAAGTTCTTTGGTTTGGGACCAAACCCTTTTTATATGTTTGCACAGTGCTCCTTTTATAGGTTTTCAACAAGCTCCTACCTTTGGGGAGTTCTGCCATGCAAATTAGTGATGTCAAGTCTCCCCAAAGGTTTTTACAAAAGGACATTAAGTTTGTGAAATAAGGATTTGTGAAGTAAGTTTGTGAAGTAAGGTACCAGCAGGTAGGAGAACTGCCTATGCAGTCTTGATTTGAAATGCATGCCTATATGCATTATAGTGCAGGCTCTAATTATAGAGCCATATGCCTTGTACAGGCACAGGCAGTGCTCCCCACCACTAGTGAGTAGTTTATTTGGTTCCCTCCCTTCCCTGCATTCCCTGCTGCACCTCATCAGGCTCATGAGCCTCCCATAATTGCCAAATGTGCTCTCGTGTTTTGGTTGCCTGCTTTAAGAAGCACAGGTCTTGCATTTTTTAAGCAACTCCAATGTATAGCACATTTCCACTCAGAACAGATGTCAGTGCAACAGAGATCCTGCCACATCTGCAAACCAGAAACATCAGCTTAGATGTCTCAAGCTGCATCCCCAGAAAATGAGGAACACAGTGTTACCACCTCCAAAACCTTGGTTTCAATCACTTCCTTGCACTAACTACACAGAAGTGTCTGCCAAAGACATAGTTCACCAGACATGTATTTCACTACACAAGCACTGATCCGTCTCAGTACTTGAATCCTCTGCCCCTTTTACTGCAGCCACGACGTCTCAGAGATGTCTTTGAGTTGGCAATTATTTAGCACCTTCTTCTTAGGGCTAAAAGTTTATTTTAGCCTTGTGTGAAATAAGCACCTGAAGATAGGTACAGTTCTCAATAGATTTCCATCTGGGAGGAGAATTTGGCATACGTTTACTGTCTTGTCCAAGGTCTTCAAAAGGAGTCCCTGTGTGATCCTGCCAGGTTCCTAATCCAAATAGTTTGGAAAAAACCTGACCTTAGAGCATGTTATGTCACGTATCTCTGATGCGGTCCAGCTACAGCCTCAGAGATAAAATTCACTGCTGCACCCAAGCAGGTTGATTTCTCACAAATATCTAGAAGGCAAAATGCACAGGAGTCCCCTCTGCTCACCAGAGACCGATCTTTCCTAAATCCCGACTGACCTAGGACTTTTCTCATATCTTGACCTCCTTGACCTGCATTTACGTCCCTGCCATGCTCCTCCTTGCTCTTTCAGGCTGGGAGTGGTGCCGAGGGATCATGTCCTTACCTTACAGAAAGATCCACACAGAATGATCTCCTCCTGTCAGCCTTGAGACATAATTGACAGTTCCTTGTCCCACAGCAGTTTGACACTGAGCTGGCCCACTAGAGACTCATCCTCATCAATTTTGTTCCTTCCTCAGCCACTTTTTTTGCCCTTGAGCTCTATTTTATCCAAATCTGTGAAGCTCACAGACTTTGAGGGCAAGGAGCAAAAATCCTGCAAACCAACTACCTGGACTACCTACATACAGACCAAACAATGCTTATGTTTTAAAGCTTATTGATGGTAGGATGAAGTTTCACTCTCCCTTTAAGAAGACAGATATAAGAGTATCTTCCCCTTAAATTCCTGTATTAATTAAAGAGCAAGTAATGCCCCACTGGAACAGATCCCTTGTTCCTTCCTAATCATCAATTTAGAAGCAGAGATTCTAACGCAAAACACCCGTGGGTGGTTCTGAGATCATTAACAAGATAGAAATCTTTTAACAAATAATCTCATGGGTATGGCATCTTAGGAAGACTGCTACCAATTCCTACACCATCTTAAAGCCTGCTGTGCAGCTAGGCTGGATATCAGGGCTGCAAAAGAACAGCCTGAATCCTGGCAAGGCAAACCTACAGTGGGGGCAGCTTCAGCCTGTGAGTGCTCACACAGTGCTGGGCAGAACCATCAGAGCAGGAGGCCCAGACACTGTGGTGGGGCATCAGCTATGTAAAGCCAAGTGTCTGCAGGCTGCCAGCTGAAGCCAACTTAACACAGGCTGTGTGTGCAGCATGTAAAGTGACTGGGTGAGCACTCTGCAGCAAGGGTTGGGGAAGGAAAATAGCTGCCCTGCCCATTTTCAATAAAAATATGGGAAACACACTCTCTAAGGGTGTGTATGTCCGTGGTGACAGTAACAGGAGGAAGAACTTCCAGGGAAGTCATAATTCTGGATGTGCTTTCCTTGCTGAACTCAGTGCCTTTCTGACTGGAATGGTAATGCCATCAAGAAGATAACAAACAAGATGAAGCATCCAGAATGCCTTATTAGCCTTTGATGGGATGGGAGGAGCTGCCAGCAGAAGCACAATATATACGACCTGCTTTTCAGCTGCTTTGTGTATGGAAGGGCAGTGCTGGAGCAACATGGAGGATGTGCACACATTAATTGTCCTTCCATGTGGCAGAGTAGGTTGAAAAAGAGTCAGGAGGGAGAATTATAGTAGTCTCCCTTTTATTGTTGTGATTTCATGTGTAGTCAGCTTTGTCCTCTCAGTCAGTTATTTACAATTCTGTTATTTGTTCTATATATTGTTACAGGATCTCAGACTTGGCCCACAAAGTCAGAGTTTTTTGCATGGGGACTGTATCATTTTGATGTTTCTTTCAGCAGTCTTTTTTTTTTTTTTTCTTTTCTAAACTGCTTGCTCTATCTGGTTTAAATAGATAACATAGAGTTAGCCTATTCTGTTGGATAGTAGCACAAGGTCTAGGACAGCTTTTGGGGTGTATCAAAATGAAAGAGACCTCAAACAACTTGAGAAAGAGGCTTTGTGTATCCCTTGCCACAGCTGACTTGACTCTTGGTTGGGACAGCAGCACAGGATGTGCTAAGGCTCCTCCTCTGCCTCTCCTTGTCTGCTCTGAGAACACACTCGTGTGATATCCCTGAGCACAAGTGTTCATTTGTTTGTGCTCTGCCCTGAGAATATATATAATAGAAGTACTTGGACCTTTTTGGACATCTCACAGCATTCTGGCATGAGCAAACCTTCCATGCGTAGCTGCTGTTTAAAGTGAGTTTCAGTCATATTCTATATCTCATGGGAAGGAAAGTATGTTAGGAATTCTTTTCCCATCCCATGTGACTGTGGGCCAAGCTTCTAAAAGCATCTGTCACCATCGACCTGCCACTGCTGAAGCATGGTGAGCTGCACTCTGTCAGGATTCAAGGGAATGAGGAGATCCAACATTTACTGCTAACCAAACTTGACAAAATGCAAATTACGTGTTATTTTAAGTTCAAGGGACTCGGAGTGTGGTCTGTCTAAGGAGAGCCCATGTAACAAGAGCTCTCTCAATGTGGGTAACGAGGGTGGATATGAACATCAGGGCTCTGGTCAAGCAGCCCTAAGTTAGTCAGCAAAGCTGAATATCAGCACTCCTGGGTAAAAGCCAGCGTAACCACTGCCACTGAGCCCTCATCAGCATTCTCTTCTGTGCACTCCATCTGATACTCCCAAGATTATCCTGGCCCAAGCAGACAAGACCAAACCACCTTCTGCCCAGAGAGTGCCGAAATCCCAGCCTGCAGTTTCCTGGCTCCCTCCCTTCTCCATCAGCCAGACTCATCTACCCTTGTCATCAAGAAAGCTGGACTGCTTTTCTAAATTCCCACAGCCATTAGACAGAGCAACCATGAACCTTGACAACTTCCAGAGCAGAGGGAGACCTGTTTCTGCCCACAGCTGCAGAAGAACAGTGTTTGTAGACAAACCATGGCACACAATGTCAAATGCTTCAATACCCAGCAGGAGGTTTCCTGCTGTCCATCCCAATCCAGAGTGCTCCCACAGGGGCATATCTTTCCTTAGCATTAGATCAGTCTTCAACTTTGCATGAATTATAAATGATAGGGTCCTTATAACTGAATTAAGGATTATTTTATAGGCTTAGAAATGGAGATGGTCTGTGAAATATATATAGTTTTCAATGCCAAATGCTTCAATACCTATGAGAATGCTGTCTTTGATGAAGGATTTTAGTTATATGATCACTACTGAAGCATTTGAAGCAGCAGCTCCTGGCAACAGTAATTGACAGGGCTTGTTAGAAGGAATTTTAACTAGAGTAAGAGATAATGATATGTGGTTAAGCAATTTAGGCAGGATATCAGAAGAAATTTCAGAGTGAGATCTATTAGACAATGAAAATATTGTCCAAAGGAAGTGATAAAAGCCACATCACTTAAAATATTTAAAGCTGGTTTGTTTAAAGCTCTAGAGAGGATAATTATATTGAATCAATCTCCACTCACAGAGAATGAAATCAGCTTCTATTCAGCAGCATGAAATAAATTACTTAACTGGCCATTATAGTCTCTAACTCAGGTGACTCCATGGTTTTTCTCTTCAGGGGATACTATTTCACTCTATATGTTTCTTTTCAGAGAGGAAAAACACTTCTAAAAATTAATTAATCTGCAAGCTTAGTTTAGACAGTCTCCCAAAACCACTGCTGTACCCAGTGTACATACATGCAATGGTGTAGTAAGGCTGTAAAAGCAGCAAAATAAATATCCCAGAGTGTGACAGGTACTGTACTCCTCACCAAAATGGCCAACAAAGCCAAAATATAAATAACATGTAACTGAATTTTTACCTCATCTTCAGATTTTACTGGAACACACACAGTTCTTCCACATGTGGATTTGTAAAACCCCATTGTGCACTATCTGAAGGATTGTCTTTATTATATTCTCCTTCAGCACGTTTAATCAACTCATCTGAAGGTGCTTTTTTTGCTTTTGCACAGTTTTGAGTATCAGTTCTACTGTATGGATGATTACAGCTTCGGATCCCCATGTCATTAGAGCACTGATGGAAAAGGTTCCCCAAAGTGATTTATAAATTTTCAGCTCTGAGCCCCATCAAGATGTGCTCTGATGTTTTTTGCAATTATTCCTTGGAGGAAATATGTCAGTGCATTCATTAATGGGGCACTGGTGGTTCCTGTCTGAGAACAATGGCAACTCTAATTGCAGTACAGGAGCTGTTTGATTCTGCAATAACTCCTCGTGCTGAGGGCTGGTATTCAAAAGGAAGGTTTTGATGCAGACATCTGTTAATGAAATATTTCCTACTTAACTTTGATATGGAAATAAACCAGCAAGTCTGATTATGTCCTCGACAATCCTCAGGGCAAAAAGTGAAACAAAACCACCCTCCCAACTCTCAGTTTTAACAATACATCAGGGTTTCAGCCATAAGGCCATTTTCCAATGGATTTAAATGTACAAAGAAAAAGGATCAACATTTGCTACAGTGCGGTCAAATGTTCTCGGTATGATGTGCAACCATCCAAATAAATGTCTGTTCTTTGTAATTTAATTTATATATTCATAATTCCAGAAAGACTTAGGTTCATATTTAACTAAACCCTGGTAGCAATGCACTGATCGTAATGAGATTATCCACAGTTTATTGACTTAAGCCTATGCATAAATCTCTACAGCAGTGGACATTAATTTTTTGCATAAATGCATTTATATGTTGCACAAAAGTATTTAGGACAGCAGTCTAGCATTTCTACACTTTATTCTTAAGATGATGTTGCTTCATTTTGTGTAATTCTTAGTGTTTGTGCATGCACCAACATATGTCACAATATAGTCCCTTTTTAAAGAAAAATGTGTACACAAAAGACAAAAACTATAGAAGTATGTATCCACATACTTCTGACTTAACCACACAGAAATCAAATGCATACATAAATAGACTTACATATTTATCATAAATATTGAGATATGTCTCTATGTATATATATGTATTCATACACACATGTAGAAATCGTAACAAGAAGCAGAGTAGGTGGAGAGCCAGAGCTACATAACACCTCAGAATCCACGCTTCAAATACATAAACACATGGTATTAGCATAGATTTATATTAGAAGGGATTAGGAAGAAAAAGAAACAGTGGATTATCATGAAAGTGTTGAGATTAGTAAAAGACTAAACTGCTAAAAATTGGAACACTTCCCCAGCAATTACGGGATATTGCTCAGCCCCACTATCTCCTCCATGTCAGTGCCTGCAAGGTAAGAAACTCATTTACAAAAGCTGCCATCAGGCACTCTCAGCCAATATTTCATGTTTGCAGGACAATGTAATTCTCCTGTGCATGGATTTGCACTTCATGCTTTTCTGCTCTAACCCATCACCCACCTCCACACCAGGGAGAGCACAAAGGACAATCCTGTCCCACTGCTCAACAAGTGGTCCCAAACCTTGGCTTGTTTTTCTCTGCAGTATTAAAACAGACCCTCACCAACACTTTTGCAATGTCACTGTGGTTGTGACACACCCAAGCATGGATATAACCAAAGGATGGCCTTGGTATCAGCTTTCAGACATCAGCTTGTTCTGGAAACTGCATATTCCAAACCTGCCTGGAACACAGCCTGTGTAACTCCACTACTCCAGAAGAATTCCAAATATATGTCTCTTTCACAGCTAATACATTTCTTCTATAGTTAATAATGCTGAAAATTTGCTTACCTAGTGTAAACTAGTAATGGTAGTGAAATAATCCACACCAGGTCTCTGTATGATTCCTACTGCTACTGTAATTATACACTCTGTCTCATCTGAGACACCAACTGACCCTGTCCTTTGACACTGCAATTTGTCTGTGCAGCAATGTCTGATCAGAAATCTAAATCCAGCCTTTTCGGTGGGCATGAGGACTTAAACCATCATAGATGTATTTTTTTCCCCAATATCTTCTGGAACAGTAATTATCTGACCTGTTTAGAGGATTTCTAAAAATATTATTTTGAGGGCAATCACAAGCTATTTTGTGGAGATCATAAAGAATTACAAAGGTTCAATTTTCTGCTCATATATGGTATTAGGATCTGCGGTAAAATCACTTAAGTTTGGGCATCACTTCTGTATAAAGCATGAATATTGCAGTATTCTATTTAGCAGTGTGGATGCCAGAATGGTACTTATTATCTTAAATTAGACATCAGTATTGGCATAGTGTAGAGGTCTTCAAAATGAACTTTAGCCATCATAGTTTTGGAACAGCACTATGAAATTTGCTTTCATGCTTTTTAGCCTTAAGGGTTCACAGTTATTTTTTTCTTTCTGCAGTTAGAAGAGCAAGGAAGTTACCTTTAAAAAATAAGATTTTAAATACCTTTAAAATAAGAACTAGGAATCTCTTGTAATTCATGCTCTAGGAACCAGAATGATTTTTTAAAATCCCAGTTTCATGAGAACCTGCAGCTCTGAGTCTGGATGAAAATTGTCCAGCACTTCCTTCAATAATTGTCTAATTTAAAAAAAAAAAACCTAATTTATTTCCGCAGAGTTTGGGGAAGTACAAAAATGCCTAACATTTCTGGCCTAAGAGCTTGAGTGTGCTGTTTGAAGTGTGATTATTTAAGAAGCTGTCTTAAACCATTTTTAGATTTTGGCATACAGCATTGGGCTGAACCATAAATTTTCCTTTCCCTTACTTTTCTTTTGAGCAGCAATTTGTGTCAGCATAAAGCCACAAGGGTCTGTAAAACCCATAACTTCAAGCGTGGCCATGTGTGTTAATTGGCGAAGTCAAGGAAGATAAACAAAATAATATGCAACAGGGACAGGATACTTCTTGAATTCTAGAAAAGGCTAGAAATGCATTAAAATATATATGACTCCCATTGGTCTCTGCACATCAGTGTGGCAAATCCAGAATTCCAACACTCTCTGCGTTAAAAGGCACTTGCTGGTTTTTATTTGTATAAATCTTACCTTTGATTTACACTTTCAAAACACAGAGAAAACGAACTACTGCATGAATTATGGTTCAGTTTTTCCACTCCATACTTAAAGTAGTTAGATATAAAATCTTATATGAAACAGCTTTAAAAACAAGACTTCCTCCAGAACTGATTTTCACCACTCCTTCCCAGTCACAGCTGAGCGAGCTGTACTCACTGAGGAGCGTGGGGTTGCTTCATGTGAGAAAGTGGGTTGGAGGGGGAGGCAGAACCTGAACTAGATCCTAAACTAGAATATTTACTGGAGTCAACCTGTGCCATTCAGAGGAAAAGCAGTGGTAGGCACACACTGTGCTCATATACAATGGGGTGCAGCCTTTGAAGGGTATGCCCAGTTTATCCCCAGGATTCTCTCCTGGCATCCTTTCAAGGAAGTTGTTCCCTAGTTGCTATTCTCTTTGGTCAGGTGGAGCCTCACCCTGTGAGACCCCTGAGGGATGCCCAGAACAGTTCCCTGCTCAGAGAGAGGGTCACTGCCTGGCTGTTAACCAGCCCTCTGCTGTGGCTACCAACACCTCATTTCCCTGGGCAATTATAATTGCTGTTTCCTGAGACACTTTGAATCAACAACCGATAACCAGCCAGGTAATTGTTTGTTTCTGAAGATTTCTGGGCTGTTCACCAGCCAAGATTTACCATGTCACTCTCCCCAATTGCTGGCCCCTGTGGAAGATCAGGGTCATGAGAAATCTAAGCAGAGAGGAATAGCTGAATTCACTCTTTACAATGGCTCTTAACAGTTGGCTTTGGCTGTGGCCTGAAATGGGCAGCCAAGAGCAGCTCCAGGAAAATCCTCTCTAAAGCTTCCCCCATTGCAGACAGGTGGCAGCTGCAATGCAAAGGCCCCTTTTTGGGCTGAGAAATAGACCACATGGGAGCATACATTTAAAAATTTTAAATGTCCCTTTTTTTCTGCTTTTGCTGTTTCTGAAGCAACAGCTGCTTCAGCTGAGCTGCTGTGTTCAAAACTCAACATCCTTCTCATAATAACAGATGCATTATTGAGCATTATGAAAGAGTCTCTCCAGGGGAACAGAGCCGGCTCTTGGGGTGCCAAAAAACACAGATATTAGCAAAAAGACAGATGATTTGTGAATTTGAAACTGCCTGGTTCTGTCTCTCACTGTGTTAATAATGAATTCATTACAGAAGAGCTGTAGTTCTCCCCCCCATCCAAGTGAATCACCTTTTCTTGTCTGGCAACCCAGCCCTTACTAATAAACCCAGTCCTGATCTGAAATTATACAGATCTTGGAGACACTCTCTGTTTATGTAAGCAGCCATTAGACTCATGTGCAACCCAAAAGTTTACACTGTGGCTTCTGTGCTACCAACTTCAGGTGGTTCCAGACTGTTCCACCTGAGCTGAGGAAAGAAAATACAACTTCATGGTCTGAGCAGTTTGTTGTCAACCAGTGCTCCTAGCCTCAATTATGGGCAAGGATGGTCAGATAAAAAAGAGGATGTTCAAGAATTGCTGTTCTTTTTGACCAAGGGTACTGAATTACTTGCTGACTTTGCTCCCAGGGTTTACTGGGACACTGCAAGGCATAACCATGGCATGGCTTAATACCCTTCAATATCCTGAGCCCCACGGAGCAACAACATCAGAACAATGCAGTCCCTTAGTGTGGGAGGTACAGAACCACCTCCTATAGAATATGCTCTCTGTACTGGTCACTGAGCAGCAGCATCAGGTAAGAAGGTAGATTCCACATTGCTGGGAGATTCTGAAGTACTCTGCTTCCATCTTGCCACTGGAAGTTTCTGTAATGCTCCTCCCGTGGGGAAGAAGAAGCCCAAGAGAAGAAGAAGCCAAGTGTGACAGATGAGAGGGACACAGGGCTCAAACAGGTGGATAGATGAAAGATAGTTGCAGGAACATTTTAACAGGAAAGAACTATGGAAAAAATTATTTGTGTACATTTTCACAAAATGAAGTTTATACTGTTTGCAGAACTCCAGTTACAAAACACAACAGCACCATTCTCTTGAAGAGCAAGTGATGGAAAAGGACAAACTTCACCCAGCAAGTGATACTGCTCTTTAGCTTTAGCTAAAGAACTGCTTTATTCACCTTCAGTGTAGCTTGCCAGTCCTAATATTACTAATATTCCTAATATTCCCTTAGTGAATTGACTTTATGTCTTCTCTATTATAAGCAGACTACATCAGTCAAAATAATAAAAGGTACTACAAAACCAAATGGTCCAACACCAGGAAAGGATTTGTGGCAGGGATGCATTGTCACTCCCTCAGCTGTGCTGACATTGCATACAGCAAAATGTAATGTACATTGACCTTGATCATTAGATTATGGATTGTGGCTCTGAGGAAACAATGGAGTGGTCTTGGGTACAGGAGGAGGAGGACATGATGATGATGATTATATCCTCCCTAATTGCTCACTTGGAGGAACAGGTTGGGATCCTTGTGACAGAAGCGTCTAAGTTTTCATGGTTTCTGGACCCCACATATAATGTGATCCTTTTTGGTTTTCCTTCTCTGAAAGTGGTAAAGTCCAACAACAATGCACAGCAGTGAAGTGTCTGGGAAGGAATTTCAATACCCCGTTTTCCCAGCACATAAAGATAAGAGATGTACCAAAATACTCATGAAATATAGTAATGACCCATGAAAACTGTGAAAGACAAGTGGGACAATTACAGTGCTTGTTCTAGAATTTCTTTGGCTTTCCTGATTCCCCGAAGAAACAAACAGGTATAGGCATGACAGAGGGGAATTGTATTAATTAGGAAGGGCAGGAGGGGGGCACATAGGCCCATAGTGTAAGGAAATACATAAAGAGTGATCAGCAGAAAAGAATAATCACCTTAAACCTTAGGTAAAATCCTAAATAATGTATAACCTCTGGTCAGCTGGGGTCAGCTGTCCTGGCTGTCTCCTTCCAACTTCTCCCTGCTGATGAGGTGGAGTGAGGAGCTGGAGAACCCTTGACAGTGTGTAAGCACTGCTCAGCAAAACAAACCACCCCCGAGCTACCAATACTGCTTCACATTTCTTCCATGAACTGCACATTAGTGAAACATTTGACCAAGTTAAATGAAGCTGAGTGGAGCATGGGTATGAAGTTCACTTAAAGCCATTTCAGACTGATAAATCTACCTAGATATTATTCTTGGCTAACTTGGGGACCTGCAGGGACAATTCTGGAACATAAAGCCATATTAGTCCTTTGAACATAATCAGTGTGGATTATATACCTTTAAAAACTGATCAGAGTTCTTCTCTGACTAATAAAAATGTTTTAATTATTTTTATGACCATTCAGATCATTGTGGCCATTCTGATCCCTAAGTACTATTTACAGAATATATAGAAGGGAAAAAAAAAAAAAGAAAAAAACCCAAAGCATTTGGATCTGGGTATTAATAACATAGAGCAAGATAAAATAAAAAAGGCAATGTTAGAGAAACATGGTTGTGGTGACACTTGCTTCTCATTACATTTTTAAGAAAAAAAATTATTACTGCATCATTTCCAACTACAAAATAAAAGCAAACTTTTAGGATCCTGATGTAGTCAGACCATGTTGCTAATATTATGAAAAAAAGCTATGTTAGATCAAAATTATAACATGTATTACACTTGATATTTAGCATGCAGTGATGAAAAGTTTTGATTCACATTTTTAGACTGAAATTCTCTTCTCCTGAAATGATTTTTCTAACTCCTTTTGAAGGTCATAGCAGCATGGAAGCAAGTTGGCCTGAGTCAGCACAGATAGTAGCTGTATCATTCTTCACACTTTAAAGTCTAACTCATGTATTTTTTCAATTACAGAAAAAGAGTTCACAAATGCTTTTTCAACATATTGCATTTCAGCTTTAAAAATAAGCCGTCAGATATCTGCCCTTCTGAAAACACAAAAAGGAGATTTCAGTTCAAAATGAAAACCCCATCATTCCAGTTAATAAAAAACACTTGTTAAAGCAAAGATGAGCCTTGGTGGAAATGTAAGTTTAAAATTATTTGGACTAAATGTATGTGTAATAAAAAACCTCCCAACAGAGAGGATACATTTTTACAACATATTCCTGTCATTTCTTGTTTTCTAGAGTACAGAAGCACTTGTACAACTTTACACAGAGCAAATCTCCTGGCAAACTACTCTGTGCACTCATTCTGAAAGCTAATGTAGCAACACAGCTCAGAGCTGAGAGAAAAACACACTTCCAGCCACTAACCTAATACACAAACTCTTTTCATTTTATTGCCATTTTGCTAATTAGAAATATTTCTATTTCTAAGATGATGAATGAGAATGTGGTTGCAAAAAGCCGTAATTGCTATTACAAATAACTGGGTTAATTTCAGAAGGAGATTTCTAACAACTTCAGTTCAAATGCAGTGTTATTGTAATAACACACAGTAGTTTACTTAAATGTTTATGCTGGCATAAACATATCTGCTAATGTGTTTTTCCAGGATTTGACCCATGATAGTCATACAAGTTGTTTATTCAATTCACTTCATTTATTAGAATGTTTGAATTTTGGTGCTATCTCCTCTCCAGTACCATCAGTACTTACGCTCAGTATTAACTCTTCTTCCCTTTTGTTTTTCTTCTCTTGTCCCCATTAAATCAAATTAAAGCATAGAACACAAGGTCATTGATGGTTCTTCACCCAAAGACTAAGACCCACTGTCTTCTTGCAGCATTGGCAGCAAGAGACCTTTCCCAGATGGAGAGAATGTTCCAGGAATCTTCCATTCTTTCCATCCTAAAAGTGGAAAACAGGACCAAGTGCCCTTGAAGCAGCAGGAAGCTCCTTCCCAGCTGCTAAGATGGACAGGGATGCAGCAGGGGACCCCACTTGCTCCAGCAGCTGGGAAATATCCATTTGGGAGTGTGGCTTGGCCTCGTGTGACTATTTGTGGAATCTGTCTATGCGCAGCTTATAAATTCTGCATTAATATTTTGAAGATGTTGTAAAAATTCCTGAAAACTGGAAGGCCAAGGTGGCCTGAATCCAGAGAGCTTCAGTGGGCTGACTTGACCTCTGAAGATCCCCTGCATTACCCATGTGGGCAGCCTATGGACATGCTGCACAGCTCACTCATTCATGTGACGTGCTTGCATCAAGTTCAATGCTCTGTGTGCTCTTTTGTCACCAAAACCTGCCAGGTGTCCTCAAGACCAGGGCCAACAACCTTCTTTTTTGACACAGTAAGTGTCTTAAGCAGATGAGGTAAAAAATGCTGGTGCTCAGAGGAGATAGGTGAGAAGAGCCTTTTGTTGTGTAGGATCCTGCACAGGGAACAACTCTCTCTTGGCAGTAGGTGCACACACACTCTGTGGTACATGCCCCAGAGAAGGGTGATGTAATGCATTTCCCATTCATGAAAGGATTATATGGAGTTGTATTAGAAAGGCTTTACTGTGTGGAGAGTTTCCCAAACACACACTCATCAGAGGGGAATTCCTGGCACTCGGGCACTGACACAGAGAGCAGGGAGGGCAAATGTACACGAGGGACTGCGACCACTCTCGAGTTAAAACACACACTTTGACCTTGAGTCTCTTGAAGGACTCTGTTTTTATCAAAATCTCTTTTATTTCCAACCATCTCCACATTAATCCACCTCCACCTTTGTTAGGTTCAGCACTTTGTTGATAAGGGAATGACAACCCAGGTAATCCTACCTCTTCTCTGGTCACTCTACATTGTTGCAGTCAGAAGCTGTTGATTTATTCAAATCTACCTGGCTTTGTAGTGTTCTTTGTCTGGGTCTGTCTTTCTCCCGCCTTTCAGACCCCAGTTATCTATTTATCACTCTGTCTCAGGTCCCAGGCTTTCAGGAAGGTCTCTGTCAGGCAGAAACCACCTTTGACTCCAGAAAGTGCTGAACACTCTAAAGGCAATTAACAAAATGAATCTTTGATCCTTTAGGGATTGCATTGTTGTGAAAATATTATAATTTTGTAGAATAGGACATTGAAATCTTTTTTTCATCAAAAAATACAGCACAGATGTCCAGTTGTATGAAATCTCCCCAGCTCCTTACAGATTAGTGACAGGAGTCTGTATTCACCTGTCTGAGTAACACTGCATTTAAGATGATGAATAGAGACATAAAAGAGCCTATTTTGTTTTTTCACTTAAACCCAACTTTTTACTGTCTCTTTATAAAACACAGGTTTTCTAATTTTATCAGTGAATAATAAAGAATTCTTCCTGTAAGAACAGTTTTGGCTTCAGTCCCATAGTGACAAACCACCAACAATACTTTTAATAAAATAATGTTGTTTTTTCTCACAGTGCCCCTTAATTTCAAGGGTACACTCAAGGAAAGATATTAGCCTCGTCTTTGTTCAGATCATCTTGAATAAAAATACTGCAATCAAACCTTCTGTGCATTTCAATCCACAGTTTTCAAAGAAAAGGACTGGTTTACATTTAAATATTTCAGATTTATAGACATACTGAAAACACATTGCAGAGATTTATTGCTGTTTTTTTCTTGCTGGTCTTATAAAGATGGGTCTGTATTGCCGACACCACAAAGATGTAAACACTCTGGATAAGAAATAAAGAGCAACCCCCACCAAGAATGAGATCCAAGCCACAAGACCTATAAAATGGCTGTCGGTGTTGCAATGTTAAAAGCATTCTTGTTTGTAGACTGTTAAACTTGTTTCAGCAAGGACTTGAAATGGACTTCTAAAAGTTCACTGTATGACGTGTGCAGTGTATAGTGCTGTGTCCATAACCTTTGAGAAGAATATTTAGCAGTTTCTTTTAAAAGGATGTGTACAAACAAATTCTACATGGCAGCTCCCGTGCTTTTTGCTTTGTCTATTTATGTTTTTCTCTCTATTATTTCTTAATTTTTTTCTTTCATTATCTGTCTTTTCCATCTTAAAGCACATCCAAGAGACTTTCTGTGCTCATTCCTTCCCCTCTTTTGTATCAAGGTTGAATCTGTGCCCAGCACAGTGACTGGGAGCACAGTCTAACCCTGAGTACACCTGAGTGTCCAGGCCATGTGCAATAGCCATTAGCACAGGACAGAGCTTCTTCACCATTTCAGAAAAGGTCTGCACTTCACCTTGAAAAAATATATGAATGGGAAGGTATGTCCCCACAGGTTATGCATTACGTTTGCTTTATGAATATTGAAAAGATTAGTGATCACGCAAATGCCTGAGGCAATGTGTGTAAAGATGAAAAGAGGTAGAAGAAGAAAGGGGGAAGAAAGAGGGGACAGAAAGGGAAAAAAGATAAGTCTTATTAAGAAAAGTTGATTAATGAACAGACCTTTATTGTTTCAGGGCTGGATCTTGGAGAAATAGTTTCAAAAAGAAGCAGCATAAGATCTAGTACACTGTTGGTGCTCTGCTCCTTCTGGGTTCAGGAGGCTCCAGTGTGAAGGGTTTTGTCCTGGAAGATTTGGCTCCTGACTAGGAGCAACTGGAGTTCTCTTGGACATGCCAAGGGAACAAGGAAGAAGGTTATGTTCAAAGACTGTGACTAGCTTTATAAAGAGCCAGCTGGTATGGAGGAAGAAAGGAAAAGCCTTTAGCTCTGCTCCTTTAGTTTCACTAGGGAGATAGACCAGCACTTCAAGTAAACATCACCCCCTGCCTCAGTTTCCATAAAAACAAGGACAGCAGTTTGAGAGCAGTTCCTGATGGAGCTGCCTTGGCACTAGAATTGGTACAGTTCTTTATCTGTTGCAAGTGAACAGTTCTTGCAAAGGACTCTAATATTCTGCGCCTATTCTGGTAACTCCCATCTCATCTGAAGATTTATGGAAGCAAATGGCATCTGCTACATGTCAAGAAAAACCATGGGCCAACCCTCTGATTTAAAGATGATGCCTTGTGCTGTGTAATACTAAATAATGTCATGTGTCTGACATACCCATCAAAGCATGTGAGACACACCCTATAACATGTTTTGAATTAATTTATCCTTATGGAGAAAAAATTATTTCCTTGCTTCTGAGAGATTTTTGCTACTATTAAGGAACTGCCTGGGCCAGCCTTTGCTTTAACTGAAGCTCATGCTCATTGACCTGGTCCTGGGGAGCAGGTACATCTGGGCACAGGTTCTGCCTGCCTGACAATACTGTGCCAACATCTCAAAAGTCGGGGCAAGGCAAGGAAAGGAAAAACTTAATGATTTGCATTTTTCTTGGTTTTCAGGGAAGTCACAGGAGTTCAGGGAAACCTTGGAGAGGATGGGGTGGCCACTGACTGCCAAATTCAGTCTGCTTCTCATGGCTCCAGAGAACATTCCTGCTCAGCTGTTTGCTTACCCCTTCAAAGTGCTGCTGCAATATACTGCAACACAGGTACCATTGTTCCTGTTATCTGTAGGATAAAACTGTTTGAAAACTTCACAAAGAACACTGATTTAAAAAACCAAAGCTAAAGCTCTCAGTCCCAGTGCACTTTGGGCAAAGAGACGAGGGGTTGTTATCACAAAGGTACTTCCTCTGCCTGGGTTTTACAATGCATGCTTGTGATATATTGAATAATTCATGTAATTGACTCCACTGTAGGGTACTACAAGGTTGAAAATTACCCTTATACTTTGATCTTTAGACATTACTCTTTGTAATCAGGAGTACAAATGCACTTGCAGGAGCACAGAGGCAGTAAGACCCTGTGGACTACATGGTGAGTCCCTGCGGGTGACAAGTGAACAGGAACTCCTGTCATTAAAGGTAGGTGCCCCTACACTGACCAGCCTGCTTAACCAAGACCCTGGATTCTCTACAGAGTTTAGAAATGAGTTACCTGTGCAATAGAAACCATTAGTACTGTGTGGACTCCCTTGTGCCCATTAAGGAAATAATTCAAATATATATTTCACAAATTAGACTTGAATTACAGTTCTGGCTGAAGAAGGAACTGCATAACCAGTCCCAAGCAGAAAACTGAGGCTCCTCTTCTGAAGCTTGGTTTTCAGAACTCCTGCATGCCCATGAGCCCTGGAAGTTCCTGTCAGTCCTGAAGACCTAACTTTGCATGGAACTGAGGAACTCTGTTTATATCCTGAAGTTTTAATATATAGGAAAATATTTCAAATACTGCTGTGTTTTGAACATCAAGACAGGCTATTGTCCTGTCCTTACTGAATAATTCCTGATAACAAAGGAGCATTCAGTGGGCATTACAGATTTTATGACACACACCAAGCAGTACAGAATACCCATCCCATTGGGGCCATATTAATAGCATGAATAATTACATGTTCCTGAGCTATAATAAAATCAGTAATAACATACCATGTGAAACACAGAAATATGACTCTGCCATTGATGAAGCAGAAAGAATTGCGTTGAAAGTATGGTGTAAAAAAAATGGGGCTGGACCTTGGTGTGATATGACTCTTAATTCTTAATGTTAAGAGAAGGTTGAAGACTCAGATTCTTCCCCTAATTTTCCTCCTTTTGAGCTTCAAAGGGTCATAAGGGGCTTTTTGAGGCCCTGACACATGAAAGACAAAGACTCCCTTAACGTAGACCCTATGACAACTAAGAATAAAACTATCAGATGACTCCCTTCCAGAAGAAAAAAAGCCAGGAGTGATTATTTCAGAAGCTGGGCATCAGCTGGCAGCAGAGGGTGGATGGAGAGAGGGAACTCTTAGGAAAGGGGAGTTGGTGTATCCTGGGGAAGCTTTCTTGAGGCTGGCTTTTTGGGAGTGACCACAGAGGGGAGATTCCAAACACGCTTTTAAAGCACTGAAACATTTCAGCATGGGCTGTGCAGTCTTTGCTTCACCTCTCTGAGCAGTGATCAGTTAGAACAAGTTTCTCCAGTTCTTCATGTAAAGAAGAAAAAAAAATTACAGATACTTTTTTTTTATTATTAATTTTATTCCTGTGCAGTGTTAAAAAACAACAATTAATCTCCTCAGTAACTTTGAAAAAAAACAAACATAGTTACTGTAATTTCTGTGGTAGTCTCATGATTTGGGACAGACTATCCCAAAGGTACCCAAGACACAGATGGATTTGTGTCATTCTGCACTGATTAATCACTGCTCCTGTCTGATGGCTCTGATATTTTACATCTAAGGTGGCAGTTCGACTGAAATAATTCAGTCTTATTCAGCAAGGGCCAAAGACTTACAAATGCTCACTTCCTTCTTTGTACCATAAATGAGCTAACTGTAATGACCAGACTTAGTGTTTCCCACTGACAAGCCTAATCCTTACACATGCACTTTAGCTTGCCCATCAAGTCAATCCCCATGAAAACCCAAGTTATATTTTCCCATCAATATCAGTGACATGATCAAATCTTTTCTGGTACTTATCTTTGCAATCAGGTTGTCATTCCTGAAATGTCTCTCATACTTTCCCACAACAAAGACAATCAACAAAGAAGCTTGAAAAAAATCACTGTTTGATGAGTACAGATTTGCCTGTATCTTTTAAAGTTAGCTTATCCACTAAAGCTGTAATTAATTCTTATACATGATTGTGTTTTTTCTTCTGATCCCAGCTTAAAGCCAAATCTGTGCAATAGAACCAGCCACATGAAAAATCCTTCAGCTATTCAACTAAAAACATACTAAGTCCACATTTTAAAATATGAAATTCAGAAAGATCTAATGGCTACTACATGAACAGTACAGAAGTTCATTTCAACTCAAGTAGCTATAATTTACATGGCAAGTAACCTAATTACACTGTGCTTTTTAGTAATGTATTGTTCTATGACCTTTTTGATTGGACTAGGAAACATTAGCAGTCACAATGTTAAATGCTAAATCACACTGGTGAGTGATAAGTGAGTCATTCTGAAAGGCCATAAGAAATATCAGTGGAAAAACAGTAAAAAGCTTGAACTCCAAAAGCCTTCTATGATTCACACAAAAAACTGCCCAGCAAAATAGCTCAGCTGTGAATACAGGAATTCGCTGCAAAGATCTTTTGTACAATTCTAATTAACTTAACATCTTAGGATTTGCTGACTGAACTCTGGTGTCTTTTAATTAATTCCATGAGGCTAAGAAAATTAAAATATAGCTTTTGTTTTATACTTGGTACTAGAAGAAATCTAAGATACTCAAACTGAAATACAATTATACTAGGACTCCAAAGTGTTTCTTAAGCAGAATGTGCTTTTAACAGGCATGTTAAAGACCTAAAATCACATAAATGCAGAAACAGGCTGCAATGATACGGCTGGGCTGAGGATTTTATTGGAGTGCCTTTGCCACTATTTTAGGACCATTTAAGGATAACATGTCTCAGCTACTGTTTTCTCATGTTTAACATCTAAGCTTATACTTTGCAAAATAAACACAAAATGTGAGTTTTTCTTGCGAGGAGAATTATTTGCAAGGAGTCTCAGGGAGACTGGCGAAATCAAAGCTCATTAGTATTTCCTGCCTTTGAACATAACTAATGACAGGGTTCCAAAGGGTGACTGATCTCTGAATGGATGGCAACAATAGTCATTGTCATCTCGGGGTTGTGCAGGAACCATTTTGAAAATTGTCCAAAGAGTAGGGAAAAGTTTATACTTTTGCAGAGTGGACATGAAGACTCAGAGAAGCCTGTGTTAGCCCCTTGTCTCCAATTTTCTGCCCTGATTAATTACAAAGACTGCTAATTGTGTACTGATGTTAGTTAAAACCATTTGGCATTTGGTATCTGTCTAGTCATGTCAAAATAAAAAACTTTCTGTGTAAATGTTGGGTCAAAGAAAGTACCATAATGTTTTTCCCTCATTCATTTTTGTTTATAAATCCCTTAAAAAACTACAAGTATTTGTATTTGTACCACATTGAATGTGACTGCAATGGGTTAAGAAAATACAAATTAGAGGGGAAAAAAAAAGTAATTATAAAAATACAGAGTGGAAGTGATGATTTCTACATGTCATTAATCTATGGTGATTCTGCCACAGTTTGTAAACAATGAAGGGATCTGATTTTCAGCAAGTTGGCTATTCATGTGTTGCACATCTCAGTCCTGTTGACTGTTGTTACACATCAGTACACAAAGAAGAAGCTGAATTTTGCCTTCCTTTCCCGGCCTGGCAATATTGACTTCCTTACCTAGAGCTTCCCAGCCACGGCACAGCCACTGCCCAGGCCGACAGGACCAGCTCTGTGACTTACAGCCCACTGACTTGCAATTTCCAACCCACATTTATATATTGTTTGCCTTTTCACTCCTGCTTTTACACAGACTGATTGATTAGATGATTGCTCCACACTGACTCACACATCTGGGAGTCCAACATCTGGATATGTTCCCACTTAGTGCACGTTCCCCAGAGCCATCTCACACTGTCAGTGGTGAACTGCATTTGCCTCCTTCTAACCTACGTTTTGAAATGTTCCAGAAGTTGCTGAGTCCCGTGGAGGGTACCTCAATAATTGCTTTACCTCCAAACTTAGGGTTTCATTTAGTGTTACTTCCATGAGTGTGAGTCAGCTAAATGAGCACTAAACTACTACTGCTAAAGCCACAAGTTTCTTAATTGCAAGATTTGGGGATCCACCACAGACACCTGTGGCCCACCATCTTCAAACATACTGCAAACTACCATGGGGACATAATGTGTAAGAACTGATTTATCATAGCTTAAAGGACTTAAAGCCAAGGTTAAATACCATTTTCCAGTGTGACAGCAAAGCACAGACTACAATTAAGTGCCTTGCAATATTAGTGTATGTAAGTCTATAAAGGTGCTTGGTTTGTCCAGTCTCCCCTGTGGTGTTTTTCTCAATGTTCAGCTACTGAGGGTTCCAAGCAAACTATGAAGCAAAAGATTTCAGCTAAATAAGCAGGCTTGCTCTCCAGTGAAAACTACCTTCTGCAGTTCTCAGCATCCCTCAGACTCTGACACCATCATCCCACAGTTGTCCTGCTTCCATAAAGCACCTGGGTTCTAGAAAAGCCTTTTTGTTTTTAGTAAACATGTTCATTTGGAGATTAAAGAATTCGATTTTATTACTCCTCTCTGAACTTTTCAAAATGAGCTTGTGTTCTGACACTGCCCGGAGCCTTTTTCCCTCCAGCCACTGCCACAGAGCTGCTGCCAGGCACAACTGGTCCTGTCACCCTCCTGCCATTGCTAAGGTCGTGTCAGCCACAAGAAGTCATCATGATTCCCTTTGGTCCCTTTGCCATTTCCCATGCAAGAAAAAATCCTGCTTTGAGCTGAATCAAGATATCTTTTTTCCCTCACTCGCAGTTAGTTCAGGAAAGGGAAATGTGGTCTGTGCTGCTCACTGAGTTCCACGTGGGATTATGATGACTGGAAATTTAGATGCACAGGAGGGTTGGCATTTATCAGCTGCAGGAACTGCCTGGTGTAAGAAGCTCTTTGATAGAATCTCAAAATGATTGACTGGTAAAACAAAGGAACAATCCAAATACAGATCCTAGAAGTCACAGAGACAACACGATGTGCTCACACTGTCTTACAATTAACAGCAAGGAGAGAGATTTCCTAGAGCTGCAGAAAGGTACCAGCAGCTCATGCTGATATCAGAATACTCATTATCTGAGGGCAGATCAAGGAAAGTGAGGCCCAAAATACTTGAGTTTAGACAGCTGAAAAGACTCGGAAAGGGTGTTGAGCTGTGTCTCAAATAAAATATAAGTACAAAACTATAGTAGAGCAAAGGAAGTATTAAGTGGATTCTGGTCAGAGAATTATTTATGTTGTTGTGGGAAGGAGCCTGATTGTTTACGAGTGTTGTCTCCCTATTGTACTGCAAGTCATCACAAGCAATCTGGAGGGGCTGCATTTCTTAGTCCTTCAGGAGCATTTTGGTAGCATTATCTGTAAGACATAATAACTGCACTAGACTGCTTAGCTGAAGCTCTTCATCTACAGTTTGTTGCCCTGAGTTGAGAATAATCAAGTAAGAGCTTTCAGATAAATACCAACCTTATGTTAAGTAAATATTGTTTCCACAGAACAACTGACTGAAGACAAAAGATTTTATTGTTTTAAAGCAAGCCAGGTTAACTGAATAAGAGGATTTGGATTATATTTCATGTCTCACCAAGGTACAGATAATGAAATTCTGTTCCTTCAATTCCAAATATATGTCTCTCAAGATTAAAAGCAAGGATTACCATTTACCACAGCTGACTGGATCAAGCTAACAAGGAATACAAAAACTGTGGAGCTCATCAACTTCTAAAGTGAATAGAATATGCACACATTGAAAACAATGCATAGAAAAAATCTAAATAACTTTTTGTGATGCCTTCTTCTGGCCACTTTCTGTGAGCGTGGTTGTATAAACATGACTTAGCTCTGAAAGACTATCAAATCATAAAGAGATGTGATTTTCAAATTATCTCCATTAATTAAAGCTTTTAACCTCAATTCTTGCTCCCAGATTCAGCAGGGAACAGATCTGATAAACAAATTGTCTACCTGTTTTCCTGCTGTGTTTTAAAAAAATCTCCATGGAGATAAACAGCTTAGTCAGATGTGTCCAAAACAGGCCATGTCTCGTAAAAGCCTAAGAACAGAGGCAGACACTCAGATGCACAAACTCCATTTGGCACACCTCAGAGGAAGGGAAAGGGCCAAAAGTACTGTAAGACACCATTGTTTTTCCCCAGAACAGGTGGGGTCCCCAAGGGGTTCCCGGAACTGTCTCGAAGAAACTGTAAGATGCTCTAAATTATGGCTGTTAGACCCCAGGGCCACACCTGCCTCTGACAGCCGGCAGCACAGCCCTTCCTTCCCTCCTTCCTCACGGAATGGCATAAGGAATTTGTTGGCAAGGAAACGCAGTTCGAGTGCTGCTGGAGAAATCATGGAGTGCAGCCAGATCCTTGGCCAGGAGCCTCCTCTGGCACACCCGGCACACCTGACAGCCTGGTCATTCAGACTGGGAAAGACCTGGGGCTGTGGGCAGCATTGCTGGGGACACTGGGGGAAGTCTAATCCTTCTGCATATGTGGTTTTCTACTCGTGTCAAACACAGATCCACGCTCCTGCATGGGACACACGGCCCAGTTGTAGCTGTAAGGTCTGCAGGAACAGGGAAAGCTCTTACTGACACGATTTCCTTCCTTACCTTCTGATCCTCTGGCAATCCCCTTGCAATTATCAGCCAACTCATGTCACTTAGCAAAAACCTCGAAGCAAAGCATTTCTGGAAAACACTTTACACCATTCATTACATGCAGAAGCAGGCTTGGCATACTCAAAAGCTGAAAGGAACTGTAGCAGCTACCACCTTATAACAACTTAAAGGATGCCTGTGCTGAAATGCTAAATTACACCTCAAACACATGACAATAAAGACACCACAGTCTTAAGTGCTGCTCAGTTTCCCATCTGTTCAAACAGTATCCAGTCCACTGAGGTGCATAAATGCTCCTGCTTTCCATGATTATGTTCATCTTTCCAGCCCAAGGAATGTGTTTAATGGCTTGAGTGGAACTGGGTAGCCCTTAGTGACTGCTCAGGTGCTTTACCTGCAGGCCAGTGCCAGTGCCTGATACCAAAAGATTCTTAGAAAACCTGGAATTTTATGGAACAGGTCCTAAGGGAGCTGACTTGGAAGGATGCCCTCCTTGATCTGCTGCTTGTCAACAGAGCAGATCCCATCAGCAAAGTGAAGACTGGGGCCATCCTGGCCACAGCAACCACTAGGTGATTGAGTTTAAAATCTCTGGTGACAGGAGGAAAAGCGCCAGCAAAACCTCTGGCCATGAGGAGAGCAGAATGCAGGGAACTAGTGAGGAAGGGCCCTTTGTTTTTGCAGGTGCCAGGGTCCATCAGTGCTGGTCACTTTTCACACATGACCTCCTAAGGACATAGGAGATGGAAATCCAGCAGGCAGGGCAGAAGGTGGCTTGGGTGAGCAGGGATCTTGTCTTGGAAATAAGGCAAAAAGGGAAGCTGTGTGCCCAGATGGAACCAAAGTCAGGTGACACAGGAAGAACTCAGAGATGTTGCTTGTCACTGCAGGGAGAAAATTTGTGCAGCCAAAGCTCAATTGCAGATGAAGGTGCCCAGAAATGTGGGGGATGATAAAAAGAGCTTTTCCAAACATACTAATGGCAGAAGGCAGTGTAGAAATAGCATCAACCTGGTACAGGATGAGGATGGTCACCTCACAAACAGGGACCTGGACAAGGCAGAGGTGTTTAATGCTGTCTTTGCCTCTGTCTTCAATGTGTACAACAGCCCAAGGCAGTCTCAGTGCCCTGAGCTGGAGGACCATACTCAGACAAGCATTAGGGCAGAGTGGTGGGCACTGACTGCCTGGTGACACAGCACACACAGTCCACACTAAAGCATTCTGTCTCCTGCCCTGCAGAGATAGTTCCACA
This sequence comes from Xenops minutus, assembly GCA_035221455.1. NCBI lineage: Eukaryota > Metazoa > Chordata > Aves > Passeriformes > Furnariidae > Xenops > Xenops minutus. The sequence continues at coordinate 2,924,599 of JAWWEE010000018.1, read as the reverse complement.
AGTGGCACAGATCACTGCCACGTTACCCTGCAGCCAAAAATGGCTCATCAGGGAGATTCTGCAAGCCAGCTCAGAGCAGGGACTGCCAGCAGGCGCAACACACAGGGCCGTGCAGTGCTCTCAGGTCCTACGTGCACTCTCACACATGTGAAGGATGTGCACAGACTTTTCACTGATGCCCAATTTGAATTGTAGTTCCTTCTATATTTTAATTTTGTGATTATTCGTCGTTCTTATTTTTTAAAAATTATTAATAGATGAGAAATAACAATCGCAACATGAGGATAACTGTTTGTTCTAGCATTAAAATAAAACTGAACAGGGAAAAATTCTTCATTAGTAAATTAATGTGGTGAAAAATGCCAACTCTATTGTTTTAAATGAGGTTCATTTAGTAAGTTCAACCTCCACCCTAAACATATACCTTACATCTGTTTAATTTAATGAGAAAAGACAGACAGTGTTAATTACTTTATGATGGCTGTTCTGCACTGTGGCTTTGGCAAGTGAGAAAAGACAAATTCCCATCGGTTTTAAGCCAAAGGAAATGACTTCTAAGGGATAAAAAAGAACTTAAGCTGGATGGCAGAGAATTATTTAAAGTTGAAAATCTTTGGGGTTTTTACTTGCATATACATGTTAAGATGCAAAAATATGCTAAGGCAACACGTGTTCATTTCTTCATTGTCTATTTACATGAACTCTGATTAGTTCTGTGATTAATTTCTCTGACTAGTGCATGGGGAATAGAGCAAAACAGTCTGTGTGCAGCTCTGAAAGGCACATGTTATGAATTCTATTGTCATTAGCTTGCCACCAGTTCTGATAATTCTACAGAAAGTCATGTTTGCCCAGAGCCTGAATTCTGAGTTAATACTGCAGAGAGATTTTTATTGCCTGTATCTTGAGTTGGCATTAATTGAACACCGATGCCAATCCTGCTCAGATAAGTCAAGCTCATCAGGGAACAGGCACATCCTCACTGCCACATGTGCCAAGGCAAAGCAATTTGAGCTGTTAACTGTTCACAAAGACTCATTTGACAAGTGATTTCAAAGGAATTGATCCATAAATGTTCCTGTGTCTCATAGGTACTTCTGGTCTCCTGAAAGAAAGGTTCTGTCCCTCACAGAGGGGGAAACTGAGGAACAAACACCTACTACAGATCACACACTAAGTTAGAGAACGGAGTTCTTTATATGTTGGTCACAGCAATTTGTAAGTGGGACAGAGGAAAAATAGATTGGGTGTATTATTGAACAGCAGCTGCTCTTGATGCCAAGAGACTGCAATATTTCCCCAGGCTGGAATTTTGCCCTGCAAAGTTAAGATGGCATCTGCTTCCATCAGTATAGGATGCAGTGCTTGTCCCCTTACCTACTTTAACTACTATAACTCCCATAAAATAGCTGCTGGTTTTCACCTTTAAGGCCATACATTTGGGCATGCTACCATAGAGGAGGCCACATTCTTAGGTACAAGTGTGTGCTCTGGTGATGTTGTGGTATCTGTCCTACAAATACCATGGGTAGGGATCTGATCTTACTGTCTGGTTCAACTGGAATGATTTTATTGCCTTACATGTTGAGAGGACTGTTCCAATGAAATAAGGCAAAATAATGCATGGGGAATTCTGTAAGGAACAATGAAGCCTATTGTCATGGATTGTTTCCTCAGTGGTTTCTCTGCTAGCTGCATGATCAATTGGATAAATTCCTTCTGAAACATTATGTGCATGATTTATATATTGCAAAACTCTCACCTGAATGCAACATTTTCCCCTCATTTCCTATTGAACAGGATACATTCATTGTGACTTAATGGAACATTCAATTATATGTTTATTTCTGATCAGAAATTACACTTTTTCCTATTTTTATCCTTTCTTTCCAGTTTGAGGTTGTGTCCCGTTAATGTCAGAAATCTCTGGATTAAAAAAATAAATCTTATTGCAGCATAAAAGCAAAGGAAACAGAGAGCAAAGTCTTACAGAATAATGTGTGATGTGTATAAACATCTGCAGCCAGCAGCTGGAATAGGTGTGAATATTTCTCTTTAGCAAACACTATCCAGTATTTTCTGACAGTTTTTCTCATCCCATTCTTCAGAATATTTGAAAACACTCCCAGTTAACTATAACTTAACGTTTTGCATGTGAATTCATCTTACTCATTAATGGAAAGTCAAATAAAATTGGTTAAAAATAGGCTTCTGTGAAACTAAAATTACTCAAAATACAGATTTTGACCTCCAATTGCACAGACTGACAATAATTAACATGTATGTTGTCACAAATACTCAAAACCTACAGGAATATATTCCCCCCACCCCTTCTTTTATTAAATACTACATTCACAATGAAATCAGTATGCTTTAAATGCTGCATAATCTCACATTTTCCATCATTTCAAATATCATTTTCTGCAACTGTCTTAAGAGGGTTGCAGATGTAGCACATATAACTAGGATATAACCCTCTTTCCTGAGACTAGGCTCAAATTTTTGCTCTTGTGCAGAACACAATTCCATTTTTTAATATTTGCAGACCAAAAGTGATGAAACTTCTTCCCAAATAACACATGACTATCAGCATCTAAACACTGAAAACAACAGCTGCAATGGTTGTATTTTATACATAATTGCTAAGGGGTTGTTTCCAACAGATTTTTTTCCACTTTTGTTACTTTTACACCTATTTCAGCATAAGCCCTTGCCAGGACACCCACATATCAGAGATGACTTCTCAATGTCTTCCGTGGGGCACTAACATCTACATATGTGACCAAGGTTCCCCAGAGGGTACTGCATCCTCACAAGGGCTTTCAGCATTCCTCTAATAGAAACTGAGCCAATTTCTGAACCCAGCAGTTGGGGTTTGGGTAGAAAGAAAGAACTGGGGCAGACCTCCTACATCCTTGAGTCAACTCCCCTGCTATTGTACACAACATGTTCGATAATTTTGGTCAGAAACTCATCAGCTGACAGTAAGAACAATAGTACAGTTCTCAGCTGGCCCTTCTTCTGAGATGAACATCTTAAACTCGTGTTGTGCCACCATGGAATCACTGGGATGGATTGTCTTTAACTGCTCTTAACATGTATTCAAGAAACAACTGGTTGACAAGGTAGTGATCAGTCAAAGGTTGGACTTGGTGATCTCAGAGGTCTTTTCCAACCTAAATGATTCTGTGGTTCTGTGTTTAAATGCCCTTCTCACAGAACTGCAGCTGCCTTACAACTCCAGGGGTGGGGGGGAATCTGCAACTTGCCCTTCACAGAAACTCTCTAAGCAATTCTCCTTTCAGCTTTTGTCTGAAAAGAACCAAACTGAGGCAGTACGAAGACATGGGATTGGGAAGCACAGAACAAAGCAATAGGAATATTATACATGGCTTTACTGACAGCTCAGGGAATGGGAAGCAATCAGGAGTCTGTCTGTGCATCTAGAATTGCTACAGGAATGATCTGCCTTAGGATCACAGGTAAATAAGTTGGTCTTTTGAAATTTTTGCATTTAGAAAGCTTTGGGAAACATGGTGAAGGCCAACACTGCTGCCCATCTCAGATGGATTTCATTTCCAGCCTGTGCTATCACTTACAATGCAGGGAGGAACTTACACTGGACTTGTACAGCTTCTCTAAGTGGCAGGGAAGGTTATGTACACAAAACTGATCCCCTCCAATACATCAAAGGGTGTGCACAATGGAGACCAACAAATTCCTTTTAACCTGAAGAAAGCAGGGAATCAAGAAGTGGGAGTCAGCATTACTCTCTGCTCCAGCCAAGGGTGTTCTAATTTTGCAAACAGCTATTTCGGGATGATTGATAAAACACAATTGATCCAACTGTGTGGGATGGAGAAAATTAAACATCAAACACATCAAAGACCAGTGCATCAGCTCTTCTCCCTGTGGCCACAGACCACAGGATGGCCATAAGACCTTCTTGCTTTGCATCCTACAGATGTGCAAACTCAGCCTGATATAAAGAGGTCACACACCCCTCTTTCCCCTCCCTTTCCAGAAAGGAACATGACATGCTTGGTCTGCATTTGTGGAACTAAACAAGAATAGTGTGACAGTAAGAGTCAGTGAGCATGTCAGACATAGCTAAGTTAAGAACACCATCATGGTTTATTTCCCTATATCCTCACAAGTTTTAGAGTCTTTTCCATTAAAACATCTGGGGAAGCACTTTTTTCCCTGAGTTATATGTAAACTTCATTACACATAGAGTGATACTACAAAGACACACCAAAACCCCCAACTTTACACCAAAAGATGAACATGGATGTATTCTCACTTGAAAAAGCAGAAGTCAACTCAAATAACTCTTAATGCAAAACTGAAGAGTGTTTAGTTACTTTTGAGACAAATAGAAACAGAAAACTATTTAGTAGAGCTGGTGGAGTTTGTGCTTATTTTGGCATATTTTACCATCTCAGTCAACCAAACAGAACCAACCCAATTTCAACAGCCATTGGCTTTTTACACTCTGTGCTGAGTCAGAGCTATTCAGAAGCTAAAACCAGATTGCACAATACATGATATTTATAGATTTCTTCTGTCTGACAAGATCTATTAGAAATACAAAATGAAGGCACAAAAATGTAAATGTCTCTATTAAAATATTTTTTTAAAAAATGCTTAGTAGAAATATTTTAATGAAATAAGGCATTGTTCTATACACATGGGAATTTATGGTAGAAAAACACAAGTTTGATAAGATCTGATTCTTAAAAGAGGATCGAGAATGTGGCTTTCTACACTTTTTACATTTGCAAAATCAACCACATTTCAGGAAACCTCAATTTAAAAAAAAAAAAATGGCATTCCAGTAAATGCCAAGATAAAATTGGCTCATGTTCAGTCCTGTGATAAAATATACATTAAAGCAGATAATCCAAAATCGAAATATCATCCAGTTAAATGAAAACTAACCTTCCCTCTAAGTGAAAAAGTACCTACTCACTTATGTTTGGTAATGTCTACAAATGATTTGTGACTAGTGAAAGCAGGTACAGAATCTTGTGAAACTGTTTAGTGCTAGGAGTACTTTGGTTGGGTTCCATCCTTGCTGCTTTTGCTCCCTATTTCCTATTTTCTCGTCTGCTAGACACGATAGTGGAAGAGCTGTGCATTTTCCGTGTTGGGACTTTGCCACTGTTTGGAATAAATGAGTCCAGAAGGTGGTGAGTGAACTGTTAAAACAGCAGATCTCAATGGTGACAGGTACTGAGTGAAAAGGGGACACCCTCAGCCTCAGGTGAGTGGGCTGGTGGATGTAAAATATGCTCTGTCATTAAGAACATGATCACTCAATATTCTGTGTTTCTGCCAGTGCAGCCACTGGGTATTCAGCATCTCTTGGTGTTGTAAACACCCATCAGCCAAGCAAAATGTGAAGCTGTGCCCTGAAATGGGGTGAGACTCAGCAATAAGACTGTGAGCATTAAACAATTGATGTGCTTGCCATTAATTTCATTAAACCCATCGCCCCTTGCCTCTTTTTATTGTGAGATATTTAATCATTTTAAAATTGCAGTGCATAACATAAGCTCCCTGTAAAAAGGACTCCAAGGAGATGTTCTACCTTTTAAGGTTCATTCAACACTATTTCTTTCTCAAATCTACCTTCTCTTGTCTTAATTCTGTGTAATATGTCAGTATTTTTCTTTCAATTAGTCACTAGTTAGGGACTTTGCAAGTCCCCTGGCTCCAGAAATCTAGAATATCTAGCATTTAGTAGTCTTAGAATCTCTACATTAGATTAGTTTATTTTGCTTCCATTAATATCCAAAGTGAACTTTCAAAACCAGGAATTTGACAAGAAAGAAACTCATCTTTCTTATTTTCCCCTATTTAAGTTCACAACAGCCTGGCTTTCCTGTACTCGGATAAGTTAGCATGTCTCAAATATTGTTTGGTTAATTAGTTGGGAATGTTACATGTGCTCTTTATTGCAATACCATAGAATTGGGCTTCAGAAGCTGAGCTTTGATGCAGCCAGTTGCTGACAACATTTCCACTATGTTACTGACGTCAGTGTAGGAGAGGTTTAGGCAACTGTGAGGGTATGTGTGCTCAATAATTCAAAATTAAAGGCAAGCTTTGACTGCAGTGTTTGATCCTTGCTTTGCTTCTGAAAAGTGAGCAGAAGTGACTCCCACCAGCAACTGTTTTGATAGGTAGTGAGTTCTGTAACTTTGAACCCTTATGTGGTTGTGTATAACATGCAGTAAATTTAACCTGAAATCCATTTTCCAAGATGTGGAGAAAGAAAATCTACTGAGCTTGTATGAAAAATACCAACAAGCATCTAAAATATTCCAAAACATGCCTTAAGCAATACTTGCTTTACTTTCTGTGATTAGTGATAACAGTACCTTTCTACATACTCCTCTACACTGTCCTACCCACTTCACGACTGAGAAGTCTGGCAATCAGATATACTCCATCTGAGAGTTGTGGGTTTAGAGGAGTTTCTTCTAAATGCAGGTGTTTCCTGAGGTCCTAAAAACGGGCAAAGAACTCACAGTCTGCCTCCAGGATGTCCAACAAGACAGGACACTTAAAAGTTGTTTCTTTCCTCCTTGACTTCTTTTGCCTGATTTCAAGAGAAATGCATCAGCCAGGACAACAGAAAGTGTCAGAACAGAACATATTGCCAGAACATGTTGGTTTAGGTCCCTCATCAGCCATATATGTTTTTGTGTGAACTCCAGCTAATCAGCTTCTTATGCCTTAGTTACCCACAGAAATAACAGCATTACCCTGTCTCACAGCCCTAATTTTAAGGAACAAAACCACCCAAAGCACCAAGAATATAAAAGTGACAGCTGTCTGTGGCAATGGAAGCTAAATATTTTTTTTAAAATAGATTAATTTAGTGTGCAACACTTGGTTTATTCAGCCTGCATCTTAATCAGAGCAAGGAGAGTGTCTTGTTCCTTTTGGTAAAGTGCAATGCAAACACAGTTGCTACATACGTGTTTGTTATTAATAATAAGAGATGCTTTGAGATTCAGGAGTGAAATCTGATTTTCCTGGCAGAGAAGTGCAATTTTAAGGATATTCCATTCTTCTGCTGCATTTCCAGAGTTAGCACGCTAGGAAAGGAGATATCCCTTTGGGGAGGGGCAAGTCACAATGGGTTTGGCTCTTAGGCAGTTTAAATGGCAACGTTAGCAAAACGCTGCAAATAAATGAGCTTGCTAAAAGCAGAAGATGGCTTGGACAGCCAGGTTTCTGCAGGCCTGTTGGTTCCTCGGTCTAGGAAGGTAATTACACAGCCCATTCCACAGTGTGAAATGGATAACGATATGCCCCAGTGGCCCTGACTTCTACATTCAGCACTTTGGGGCATTCTTCATCCCCAAAATAGATCCTGCTGACCAGTCCTTGGCTGGAATAAAGCCAAAATCACTCCACTGATTCCAACAGACTTAGTTGAACTTTGGTGAACTGAGTACTGAGTTTGGGTTTTAGTCTGCCTCAGAAACTCCACTGCAACATGCACTAGTCCCACTTTTCAGACAGCCGAGCACTGCTTCTGCTTGCATTTTTATTTGTGTATATTCTGGGGACTTAGTTCTCTTTTTTATATTGACTGTCTTACATGTATTAATGATCTAATACACTGTTTTGTATAAGCTCAATATATTATGTATGACTGACTCCAATAAACACCCCTCTCTCTTTTTATTCCTTTTTTAAAGGACACACACTCTTTCTCAAAGGAAAGACTCAAAAACAAGGTTGTATTATAAATCTCACCAAGATCTGGTTTCAGAAAAATCAAGAAGACTGCAAAGTGTTTGCAAAGCTTCCATCAACGAAGAGACATGTTTTGTCCGGAATATTATCACTCAAAAATATTTCCTCAAGTCTCATAATATGAATTTGGAGGGTTTTTTCTACTATTATAGATGTTGGCCTATAAAACAGAGTGGCACCAAAGCCAGATCCCATGAAATACAGTAACTGCTGACAACTTGTGAGCAAATGGAGAAGGGGAGACTGGATGTTGACACCACCAAACAGGGATCTGCCCCATCTCTCCCAGGAGCCTAAAGAGGGGTCTGGATGAACAACAGTGCCCTGCATCCTGTAATTGCTTGTAAGAAAGCACCTGCCAGCTCTTGGCTGACAAAACCATGGAGCCCCAAGCATTCCCATGCACTGTTCTGGACTTCACCTACAGCCTGGTAACTCAGTGCACAAACACACTTCAAAACTTTCTTTATACACTCCTGACAGAAGAGGAAAAAAAAAGAAAAAAAGACACTGCCATTAGTAGGTGATATATAAAAAAAAAAAATTACCTCCTTTTCTCTCCCTTGGAATCTCAAACATTGCTAAAACAGGAATTAGAGGTTTTGGCACAGGCTGTCCAACTCTCAGACATGCCATTCCACCAAAATCTTTGCATATCACTCATAAAGAATAGTAGTTTCTAATGGGTACTGTAGGAAATATGACCTTTCACATTTCTTACTATTAGTAGGACTGTTCTTAATGCTAGTATTAAAATTGGCAGTGATTCTAAGATGAGTGGAGATCACCAAAACCTGTGTTTGCCATCTCCATTCAAAAAGCATACGTAAAGCACATAGGGTACAAAATAACAGCATGGGACCCATCATTCAATTACAGGGCTCCCATTAATTCAGGCAGATAATCTGAGATTTTCAGTTACTGTGGGAATTTTCAAAGTAATTAATGGGTTTTGTACAACATGACATCATTGCAATGACTGACATTTGGTTGAACTTAATATGTCACTTAGCATTCACTGCTAAGCAACCAAGCTTTCGGTATGCTGAATGTCTGAGACATGAGGTCAATGTCTAAAGTGTATCTGCAGCACAATTACCAGTAACTACCAGTCTCTAGTGGAAGTGCACTCACTTTAGTTATTATTTCAGTAATTCTCTCCCAGAAAACATAAACCTTTAAAATGGTCTTTCACACAGGCAAATAACCCCTTCATAATTTATAGTTCTGCACTTGTTCTAAATGTAGGCATTTCCCATTTGTTATCTGTATTGGTGGTTGCTGCTTAAGTACAGCAGTTATGGCCTGCAAATAATAAAGACAAAACAAGATAAATTGCTTTAACTTGGCTTCCAGTTGTTTCATATTTACTTTAACGAAGGTTTGGCTATTGATTAAGATGGATCTCCAGGAGCAAAAGGCAGATCCACAGCTGGGTTTGATGTCAAAGTTCCACAATAAGGGACTGAGGACAGTGATTTACTCTCATTTGATGAAGAATAATATAACAGCCTCCATAATGGAATCATAGCTCTGATCACAACACCAGAAAATCATTGTGGTGAGAAGCAATTCAGATGTACTTCAACTTATATTCCAAAGAAGAGCTGACTTTGATGAATTCCCATTAAAACATTTGCTCAGTTTCAGTCTGTCTGTTCTCAGGCTTTCTTACATAGTGCTGCCTTATAAAAGATGCATGAAATGTTACAGCTTTTCACCAAATAATTTTTTCCACTCACAGAAAGTTGCTTCAGGAACTGGTCCCACCTCTTCCAGGAGTAATTTGGAAAGGGTCCCACCCTGACCAAATCTGACCTCTGACTGATTGCTTCAAAACCTACACACCCCAAATGAGAATAACTGTCCAGGACAAGACATGTAATAATGATCTCACCTGACAGAATGGGAATGATACAACTGAAGTAGTGGCCAGAGTAGTGGAAACACAAAATGGATCACTTTCTTACTTTGCAGTGCTCATTTTCTTTGCCAAACACACTCAAACAGGAAGGATAAAGTAACAGCTGATGGCCTCAACTCCAGGAGTTACAGACCAAAGTATGTGATTCATATATACTGCAACTAGTTAAGAAGAGACGTATTAAGTAATTCTGGAAGGAAAGCAGCACTTGTCAGTACCATTTTAGTGCTAATACAAGAAACCCATAGCTCTGCTTAAAACAACTGAGCCATAATTTGTGTGATATACCTTCCAGGCAGTTAGTTGCACTTTTTCAGCAACATTGACCATAAGCTGCCAGATATTTTTAGCATTTGGTTACCATTAAATTATGCTTCAACTATTCCAACATATCAGTAAATGTCAATTCATATTTAGCCAACTGGCTTGGCTGTAGCTGATGTGAATGCAGTTGTATTTAAATCTTGTCAATGAATATTGAAGTCCAAATATTATTGACCACTTATCAGAGCCCATTAACTCCAGTTTGATCAGAGTGTTCTTACCTAAAATTGGGATAAATGCTAACATTCTTACCCAGTTGCAAACGTATGAACTTTACACATAAAAATGTAAATATTGGTATCTGTGCATTCCTATGTTTTTATCTTTACATGTGATCAAACCTGAGCTACAGCTGAACCACTTTAAGATATTAAGAAAACTTAAAAGCATGTAAAGTAGTGTCATTTTAGAAGACAAATTTATGCTCCAGTGAACCCCAAGAACTCCAATGAACCTTCAGGTTTTTAAGGATCTTTCATCATAACAAATGTTTATGTTAAGCATATTACCTTCTTAGAGTATAATTTTTCATTTTGTGAAAAATCCTGCCCTTGACCTCTGAATTGCAAACAAAATTCTAAAGCCCAGCATGGCTCTCCAATCCAATTCAACTGAAATCTATTTCATTGAAATCAAAACCATGCATTTTCAAATTTGTGGAAGAAATGCATGACAAAAGGAAGAAATTCAGGAGAACTCTCTTCAGATTCCGAAGTCAGCATATCTAGACATAATTTTAAAATGTATTCTAAAGGAAGTTTTTAAAAACCTCAGAATGTTATTTTCCATATTGCCACTATATGAGGATTCCACATTCCATGTTCTGTACAACTCCCATTAAATTTATTGTAAGACTGATACCAATTAAAGTTGAGTTGCATCTTCCAAAGGATCACTTTAATCATATGATTGCACCTATTTCTCTTTTGTATTTTTCACAGAGTAGATGTTTTTCACAGTTACATGCTTGTTTTGAAACCACTTTAGGCAGCATATTAGCCCACTTGGAATAGCCATAATACTTAGACAAAGCAACATTATAGAACAGAACTGGGATCTTTGTACTTCATTTCCACTCTTCTAACTTTAGGTCCTCTCATTGTAAAGATGTCCTGAAACATCTCCTTAAACTGCTGGGATATAACCAAAAACTCTTGCTCTAATGTAAAACACTACATTAGCCACTTGGGATATTTTCAAAAGAATTTTGTATCCTCAAGCAACAAAGATCCAGATAAAGTAACTATTTTTTCTCTTACTGCTTGTTGCACTTAGAATGCAGGATACTGGAAGGATATGTGGTGAGTAACTATGGATACACAAACAGAACCCATCAATGTTTTGTGGATATTAAGTTTTCAATTTATCAACCTCAGCTCAATCCAAATTTCAGGCTCTTTCCTCCTCCAGCCCCTCCTTGTGAGCTCTTTTCACTGAGCTCAGTGGAATTTCCACAGATAGGATACAACCCAAACGAGCATTCAGCTGTGCTCCAAAAACTGGGTAAAAGAAGCCAAAAGTTATCATCCTCTTGCTGAGAACATCTTAGCTCTTAGCTGAAAGCAAAGGAGTCACATGGCTTCCAAATGGCCTTACAACCACAGAGCAAAGGGGTATTGCAGTCAGGAATGACTGATTAATCTTTGTGCACGTCTTTTGCTTTTTTAACACTTCCACTTCTCAGCATAAAACTGCTCTTTTAATGGATGAGAATTTGCTAATACCATCTGCTCCATTTCTGGACACATTTGTTTTGGAAACACTGGGGGAACCAGTGGGGTTTGGTAGCTCTGATAAATCCCATTAGTTGTGTTGGTAAACATTTAACACCTCAGTGGAAAGCGTGGAAACTGATGTTGGGAAGCAGCTTTAGGCAGCGTGCCATGGGGTGCCCCCATCCTGCACCCCGGGCAGCCACGGTGCTGTGCACTGACCTGGGCTGGGGGGATGCATCCTCCACCATCCCCTCGGTGGCTGCAGGGTTATCATACAGGGCTACACAGCTGGCTTATCAAAAGAAGAAAAAAGTCAAATTAGAAAGCTGTTGTCAAATTGGTCTTGCAAGGAGGAGATCTGTCACCCCCGCAAGAGTTTTTAGAGTGCAATTCCCTTCCATTCCCACCCCCAAAATCCAAAGGTCTGATTTCAAAGTTTGAAATTAAACAAACGAAAGCTAAACCCCTGCCCCGTTTCGCTTGGTCGCAGTTTCCCCCTGCATGCCCGGTGTTCCATCCATCCATCCATCCATCCATCCATCCATCCATCCATCCATCCATCCATCCATCCATCCATCCCCCCATCCATCCATCCATCCCTCCATCCATCCCCCCATCCATCCATCCATCCATCCATCCCCCCATCCATCCATCCATCCATCCATCCATCCATCCATCCATC
>JAWWEE010000018.1:2888772-2911724 GCA_035221455.1 Xenops minutus | reverse complement strand
ACACACACACACAGAGTCACACAGTGTCTCACACACACACTCACACACACACACACACATACACTCACACACACACACACACACATTCACACACACACACTCACACTCACACACACACACACACACACTCTCTCTCTATTGCCCCATCCAGCCGGGTCACCCGCACAGCTCCCCCTGCACCCCGACCGTGCTGCCGAGGGAATACAGCACACTGTTCTCGCACCTTCCACTGCAAACTGAAAATCCTCCAGCAGAATTACAAGTGAAAGTTCTTGTTGTCTCACTGTAACATGACTTGGAAACTCAGAGAAATGCCTCTCGGTTTGTCCTGGCTGGCAAAGCTCGCTGGGAGCTCAGGAGACTCCTAAAGTTGTGCTAAGCAGAAAGACAGCCACAGATTTAGAATACCACTGTGGAAATACATTTGGGGTCGAGGATCTCCATCCAGTAGCTGTTGATCATAGCTATGGATGTGCCTGAATCTCCATGCTGAAAAGCAATGAGCACAGGAGGACTGAATACGTGTTATCTTTATTGCAATTTATCCAGATCTTTCTCTTGATGTAATGGCCATTTCAAGAGCTTAGAATGAAGACAACAGGAAAGAATAGGGCTCTTATTTTTGAATGCAAACACACACCAACTTTGTCACTCTTGCCATTTAGGCTACAAACCCACGCTGGTCTTGATTACTTCTTGAACTGTTAGGCAAATCACTCATTTAAATCAATAATAAAAATATCTGAAAAGATATCTGAGCAAGACTACACCCAAACCCCACAAATTCACACAAGCATGAGGAGGTGGCCAATGCTTTACCCAGCAAGAAAAATTTAAAACTATCAAGCCTAAGCCTCACAATGTCCAAACAAAGTAAAACTCTTCAGAAGACAAAGCTTGATCAAAAATGTCCAGAACAGTAACAGCAACCAGAGATTCACCATGGGCTGTAAAAGGGTAAGACACAAGGGTCAGGAGAAGCTCATGTACATGTTGCACCCATCTTTGAGAAGCTCAAGAGCTTTATTCTCAAAGAGCAGCCACAAAAAACCTTCACCTTTTCAAGGGGTCCCATATAGATTTTACTGTTGTTACCAGTAGCAAGAGCAGCCAGAAAAGAACCAAGGCAGTGTGTATACTTTGTTTGCCTTTTGGATAAGATGGCATGTAACTTTTTTAACTTGCTGTATTATATCATCATTTTCCTCTTGACTTCAGCTGTCAGCATGTCATGTTCTGATCCCCTTTCAAGCTTTCATGACAAAAGCCCCCAAGAGATTAATTCTTTTCATTCATCGGGTTCTACTTTAAAGTCTTCCGTGCCTTGAGGGAAGGAGAGCAAACACTAGAGGGTCAGTAGGGGGTTAAACATTCTTTAACCATATGAAACAAATGTGCAGGCCTACTAGTTGTCATAGGCTGGTAGTGGGGAAAATCGATTAGCAAATGAAAGACACGAAATAGCTAACTAATTTTGCACATTTATCTGTGGAAGTTAACACTTTGAGCTACATGCTTTCTCATAAAACACTTCTACAAGCTCTTCTGCCTTTAACTGCTTTCATACACTTTCCACCAGTACTTTCATTTTCAGATAAGTGATTTCCACTGAAGTGAAAAATCTATCCATATGTAGAAGCAGCAGGTGTTTGTTACCCTTTTCCATGCCTTGACCTGCTGGATGGTTTTCTTTTGGCTTTCCCACTATAAATGCCTCAGAAGTCTAATGCTTCCCGCAGTGATTAGTATATGGAAGGAAAAAAAAGAAGCAGGATCCAGGAGTTCTTTCGGTGAAAATGTTAAGTTTTAGTGAAACAGATCAGAATATTCTAACAAGCTAAGTCCTACCTTGAACTCCTCTGAAGGTTTTACTTAGTGTGTGAAAAGATTTCACACACTTTCTTTGGGGAATGTAAACAAGCTACAGTAGCTCAGAGCAAGAAAAGTCAGGGGAATATCCTTCACTGGCATTGCATTAAGAGCATTTTCCTTTCCAGATGACTGCAAATGATAAAAGTCTGTATTTGGTTTGAACTCTTGTACCAACTGAAAGGGTGTTTTTTTTCAACTTAGCAAGACTTAATTCATCTCTAAGAACTGGTACCATTAGGGAGTTCAGCTTCATGTCGCTTTCTGCTTGATTTCCACTGGACTCAGGTTTAGATAAGATCATTGCTGTGATCTAAAGAATACTTGACTCTCCAAACTCTGTCTTGAAACACATGATCTTAGAGATATGTTCAGTGTAGAACAACTGAACATCCATTTCAAAACGAAATGTACTGAAAAAGTAGAAATATTGTACATAGATTAAGTTCAAAGTAAAACAAAAGAGAAGTGGGGGGAAAAAAACCCACACAAAAGGCAGCACACTGAAAACACAGATAATCCCAGCTGCATGCATCAAACTTTTCCCCTACAATATCTACCTAAACAGCAATTCAGTATAAAAAGTTGCATGCTTTATTGTCTCCTTAATATATTCTGCTAAGAACATGCAAAACTGTTTTTGACCCTTTCTATGGTCATCTGGCATTATCTAAGTGACCTTGGAGCGTAAACTCTTATGAAAGCCATTATGATTTTAGTTCCCAGTTCACATAAGGAGAGATGTTTAAAGATTCTAGGTACCTGTAATTGTAGTTTTGTAGGTATCAAGATTCTCAAAAGTGCCCAGGTTCCTAATTTGCACTATGAATTAGTATCTTAGGTGGTTTTGAAAATCCTCATAACTCTGCAGCCTTAATTTTGGGTTCCTTTAAAAGCTGGGCCTTCGAAATTGTGCCATGAAACGCTTTCTAAATGTTGTCTGCTCCAGGATGCTGTTGGCTGAATTTGTCCCCAGCTAATTTTATAAAAGCATTCATCTGTTACCACCATTTCCCTTTTGATGGATGTTTTAACTGAGCCATTGCTGGTGGTTCGTGCAAACTTGCAAAACAAGAAATTCTTGAAGCAAACTGTAAACATTTCATAGGTGCATATCTGGGAAGGCAATGACTACAATAAATGCTGTTCATTTATTGTATGCTATCTCTATGACAATGGGGGCATTTTAATAAAAAGAACCTGTGATAATGACAATCTCCTGGACACAGGAGCTCACTCTGTGAATGGGAACCCCCTCTGAATGCCAGGCAAAGGTATTCTAATAGAACAAAATAAGGTGCCTGATTTTCATGTGCAGAGTCCATAGATCTATACAATTACTTCCTTAAGCGTACAGCTGAACTCAGAAATATTAGAATAAGAATACAAGCATGGATGTAGGCATAACTTAAAGGCTAAACTGCTGTGTTCCAGGCCCTCAGAACATTTTGGCTGACTTTAGGCATTCTTGCTGCTGCCTTTCCTGAGACCACATTTGACATAAGAAAGGTGTGGGCTCCAGCCCTCTGACAGTGTCTTACAGCTCCTTCCCTGTTTTGTAACCCAGCTGCAGGCAACCTCTATTATACAGTGGGCAACATCAATTGAAGCCCCAGGCATGAGATTAGACACAATCAGGGATGAACCAATGTTATGGAATCACTTACTCACGTGGGAGATGCACATCCCCCCCGTGCAGGGGGACCGAATGGGTGCTGGTTCATCACCTGGTGTTTCTGAGTTTCCCATGGTGAGACAGTGTGCACCATGTTTTCAGATAAGAAATAGAATTCTGATGCCTGTAAAATTTGCAGTAAAACTTGTGTTTTGCTCCTGGAGTCTTCAGCTGAGTCTGGTGCTTGGCAGTGAAGTGCTCCTGACTTGCCTATTCTAAATACACAGCATGAACACAGTGCATGATTCTATGAAAGCAAAGCCCTTTGGCAAACATATCCTCATAGTTAATATAATGTGTCCTTCTCTGCTTTATCCTGCAGTATGTTACTTTCACCTTTTCCTGATACCAGCTGATCAATAACAAGTATTACCCATGAAGAAGGAAATTTTACCTTGGGATGCTGCTGGAATTGGTTCACATTTCAGACGAAGAGAGGTGGTGAAATACAGCCTCTCACACCAGGTTGTGGGACTCTAAGAAAATAAACACCTTTAACCTTACAGTGGCTGTGACATTCCTGCTAATTATCTGAAGATGCCACAAAAATTCTGTTTATTTGTTTCAAGAATATTCCAGTTGGAAATACTGTCCTGCACCACCAAGCACAGGGAATTAGTTAACCAAGGCTACACACAGCTCAGCCATTGTGTGAATTTATACCTTCTGAACTCTTTGCAAACTCCCCACTAGATTTCAATGCACAGTTAATTGTAAGCAAACGAGTCATTTCATGGATACCAAAGCCTACATGTCTGCTGCACTGAGGTTTCATTTGTCAGGTGAATCCTGGTTTTTTTGGCAAAGAAGCCAGTATATAAGGACAGTTACTTTGCACAACAGAAGAAATAATCACAACATTTTAACGTGAGTGCAAAACAGCAGTGGGATGATTTTCTAATCACCACCTTACATAAACTCATATACTACTAAGAGCTAAATACAAACAAGCAAAACACCCTTGTTCAGTTGTCAGTACAGGACAAAGAGGCGTGTGGAAATGCAGCAGGACTCAACGCCCCAGGCAGGCAAAGGAAGCTCCATGGACACCTTTGGCACACTGACTGTGAAACTTCCCTTTGTTTACTGTCTTGTGGTTGGTAAGTAAAACTGCAGCCCACTCCATGAGGTGGCATAGTTTAATGAGGGGGGGTTGGTATCTTGAACCCTCTGGATTACAAAATACCTTCTTGCAAGACCTGTGATAGACAATAATGCATAATAAGGTTTTTAGGACAGAAGTATGAAGTTCTTTTCCAATTAGAAGCTCACCAAAAATGAGCTAAAGTACCTTTTTCTGTCCTTAGCAAATCCTTAAAATTCCAAGAAAGTTCAACTTGGCTAAATTTTTATCTGTGAGGAAGTCTGTTCTGCCTGTGTATATCCATGTAAGTCAGAACCTTCTGTGCTCTCTTGCACTTCAAACCTTAAAGGCTGTCTGTCACTTCATTTTGTTATTTATAAGGATTCCTGGACAGGAAAAAAAATATGGAGGTTCATTCCTTGGTTTGGAATAAATGATGAGCTAACCATTGTCAAAACCCTCCTGGTTCCTTCTGGGCAGAAAGGTTTGCAAGTGGATGTTTCAGTGTATTTTTAGATTCTGTTTGAACAGCTGACAAAGACAAACTAATTGAGCACAGATGCAAAGCTTGAGAGAGGCAGAACTGAAAGAATCAGTGCATGTCTGGAAAATGTCTAATGGGGATTGGAGGAGGATGGGCAAAATAGACTGAGCTTGATTCCTGGGACTGAATTTCACATGTATTTGATTGTTACATGACTCAACCTCAGACTAGTTTTATTTCCACTTCACATCATGGGGAGTGCCGGAACTGTGATATTTGGTTCTGGTTGAATAATCTTGGTTTGTTAAAAGGTTCCAATTCAAAGCCTTGAATCAATGCTTTAAGAAAACCAGAGATTTTACGTATGTGGACACAAGACATGTGAAGACATTTTTTGGAATTTAGGAGCAAGTCAGACTGAGTGACACAATATATATCAAGTGATCTCTCTTGTTGTACAGGGCACATGCAGAAGACACGTTCAAGACACACGGACTTCATTTACATGAGATGTTCAAATGAAATTACTGTGGTTACTTTTAGTCTTGGGAAATTCCTCTTATGTTGTAATATATTCCTCTTATTCATAGAGGAATATTCATACAGTGATCTTCAGTTTTAATATACTTTCTGGCAGATCATAAATGAAATACATACTGCCTAAACATGTATAGGTTTCTAATAGCAGAAGAGCCTATACAGATTGCCTACAGCTGTCCTAACCACATAAAACAATTGAACAAGCTCCAATAACCTTATTTTGCTGTAAATTCATTCATCAAATGTTAGATGTTAGGCCACAGATAAATAATGAACAGTTTGGCTGCATAACATTGTCTGTTGGTAAAGTTTTTACCCTCTATAGCAATAAAATCCTTCCCATAGGATGTATACAAGGAAATATCAGACGTGTCTTCTTGTGCTGCTATTGAATTTCACAAAGATAAATCATGTTAGGAACAGATTGTTGAAGAAAATGCCTTTATGCAGATTGATTTTCCAATCTTTGTTTAACCAAATGACAAGATCTGTCAATGCCCACCAGAGCAAATATTAGCAAGCATGTTGTCTATGCATGGAAATTATCATTATCATCTTTAGCTGATAAGCTTGTTTTGTTTGAGACCGAGTCTATGTAAGTTTAAAAAGAAGAATTTGCAAGAATTTTAACTGTCTTTATATAGCACTCTCTCAATCGTGTGAATTAGAGAAGCGATTACTGTGTCTGAGACTTGAAAACATTTCCAGAAATTCAACATTTTCAGAGTCTTGAGTCAAAACCAAGAACAAACTGAAAGCCAAATTTATTCTGATGTAATTCAAACAGAGGATAAATCTGGTCTCAAGATTCCAGATCATGCTTTGTGCAAGTTTGGAAAGGTCCCAGCTTCTTTTTTCCTATATTTGCTTATAATGTGGAGCAGGATAATGGGTGGCTACGGCTGTCACCTCTTTCACAAAGTCTTGGGAGCCATTCTTAATATCTGCCAACATGTCACAGTCTTTCAGTGAAAGGTGCAATGAAATTCCATGTTGATTAGTTTTCATACCAACTTTCACACAGAATACATAAGGCATTCAATGCACTGGTTTACCCAGAGTATGATTTACCATTTTTTCACCAGATAAATTCTGTGGTTGTCAAGTTTCACACTAATTTGATATGCACACCAGTTAGAAATAGTTATAACAAAATGGGTCTCACCTGTCTTAAATGGTGATAATGACTGGTGAAGTCACAGAAACACTGATATGGTAATTATGCACAACTTATAACAGCACTTACCTATAAACACCTTTGTATTTTTATGATTGTTTTACGAGGTTCAAATTAAAACTCAAGGGGCAATCTTTCTTGACATGATTTTGAGCCTGCTATTATGTACATACCTGTCTGCTGAATGGTTGAAAACACAAATATCTTTCTGCAAGCCAAATCAAACACCTTATAATGAAGGGAGTGGAAGCCAATTTCTTCTACTGATTTTCAGGATTCATTTAAAGAGCATTTCACTTATGAATCTGGGTAATTTAGACTAAATTGCAGAGTGTCTTGAACTTTTTTGATTAGATTGGTGCAAGTTCTGCTATTATCAACATAAGTTCTAGGGATTTTTAATCAAACTGAGGAGGCCAAAAAAAAAGAAACTCTTCAGTTATGACATAATCAAAGACACATCATACCAAATAAATATCACTGTGCCCCTAATAGCAAGTCACCTACAGTGTGCACATCAGTGTCCCACATGAGAACCACATTGGCTGGGCAGTACCAACCAAATACAGATTTTGAGAAGTAAATAAAGAAATCTGACAAGTGCTTTGAAGTCTGGGAATTAAAAACAGAGAGGGAAAGCGAATATATAGGGGCTTTGTAATGCTTTGGCCCTCAAAGACTTTGAAAATCTGGAATACATCTCGGCATCACATGTCATACCTAGAAAAGGTGTAGCATAGCCAGGGTTTACATTTGCCTTTGTCAGGAAAATTATTGAGGTGATTATATCCCAAATATTATCCTAACAAGGTATCTGGAAATTAAAATTCTTTGTTAATCAATATTCACAAATGTGAAAAATGGGTAAGATCCTATTCTCAATTTTCATGCATAGCAAACTGGGAAAGGCTCAACCCCTGTGACAGCATCTTCTAACCACTAAAGGTCATAATTCAGGGGTTTGGTCTATTTTCTCCTACTTTGAAGATTAGAGGTGCAAGAGGTTGGTGGAGCTTTCTGTTTCTTGGTTTGTTGGGGTTTTTTTTTCTATTTTTCATCATTTGGTTCCAATTGCAATGGTGAAAAACCGCTGTGTTTTAGATATGTCTGTCCCAGCATCTACCTGAGCCTGAAAAACCACTTCTGTGTTGTGCAGTGGTGATTGCAGGAACTTGGAGGATAACTCTGCTCATCAGCTGAGTTTCACAAACAGACTCTGTCTACTCCTGCTCACCCCCATGCTGAAGAACAATTTGATAGCTTAAATCAGCTTGCAAATTCATTAATTTTTGCTAAATTTGGTTTTCAAATGCAGGTAAGCAGATTGCATGTTTAATTAAAACCAAGCATATGCACACTCAAAAAAAAATCTGTCTCAATGTTAACATGCCTGTAGCTGCCCTATATAGAAACAGGATCCCAATCTAAATGAAATATGATAGTTCCATCTCGCTGGACAAATACATGGTGAATGTGTCAGGGTGGAGTGAGAGCAGAACTGAAGATCAACCACAAACCAGTAGCATTTCTCAGTGAGATGCTGTTTCAATGCTGTGCACATACTCAGTGCACTACAGCTGCAGGCACTGCATAGACAAGCACAGGGCAGCCTGAGCAGCAACAGAGAACTGAGTTAAAATTCATCTTAGATAAGCTCCTACTTCTTTTATTTGGCAAAGGAGAAATTAATGTCCTCTGCCCTGAACTCTCTGCTCAGGTAAGCAGTCTGTATGACATAAACAGTCCTACTGGATTCTCCATTAGCAAACAAAGTTATTTCTTTACCCACTTCACTGGCTGAGTGTTGCCAAACAGGCCCACAGATATTGCACCTTTGTTAATATAGGTGAAGTTTCTCTGCTCAAAAAGGTCTTCCATTTACCTTCTGTCTCAGCCTGCTTGCCCACCTATGCTGTGCTGGCCAATGCCCTTTGTCCAGCAACTTCATTTTCAGCCATACCTTATACATTAATCTACCTTCATCCGAAGGATCTCAAGGAAATCAGAAGTATAAAGGCAATTGTTTCATTCCCCAAAGTTAGAACCAGACTTTGACACAAGGAATACCAATGAACTGCATGTGTAGATTCCTTGTGGTCAGTTTGCTTGTAAAGAAACTTTGCTTATCAAGAGGATGGTCTCCTCTCCTCTCCTTTCCCCAATACACCCTGAAATCATGTCCCAACTGTTTGCACAGACTCACAGAAGGGTTGGGGTTGGAGATCATCCATTTACATCACACAACTACGTCTCACTGTTCTTTCTCATCACAAAACATAGAGGCAGTGCACACCCACAGTACAGCAATTTGTTTCAGTGGGTTGTCTCTTTCAAAGCCTGTGTAGTTTGATATAGTAAGAAAGTAAATGAAAGATACATGATTTAGTGTTGGGAGAGGATTTTAGCATTTTAAAGCATCAGGGGAGAAAAGTGGATAACTCCCAAAATATCACTGACTCTATTTTAAATTTATTCATTCAAAAAATTTCCCCCTTGAAAATTTTTTTGCACTTAACTGCAGTGAACACAGAAATCAAAGCAGTGGGGAAATTGTAAAGTCCTGACCCATTGTCCTTTGAGGCAAATGGGAACTAGGCCCTGTGAGACTAAAGAAACCAAGCCCAAAATGTGTATTCCTGGATGTCCAATCTGAAATCCGGAGGGGGCATTCCAGCAAAGAGCAACACTGAAAGCACACCTTACCTCTATATTGCTCTTCCTAAGAGCAAAGCTAAAGGTGCAGTGCTTCACCCACTGCTCCATCAGGGCTCCCCTCCTGCCCTGCAGAGCACACTGGAAGAGGATGCCAAATGCACCGCAGGCTCCCCGTGCTCCATCCTTCTGCACAACAGGCTCCCAGAGCATTCCACAGGGAGAGAGCCAGAATGGCAGACACAGACACAGCAACTGCAGAAGACAATTAAGGAAGAGTAATGGAATTGAGTGGTAGATTAATGTTATTAATTTTTTTTTAAATCTCATAAAAAAATATCCTATTAGTTCTGAACGAGGTCAAACCTGGTTTGGGATGGAATACATATGACTGCCTTTCCTTTGTTTTCTGAGTGCAATAATTGTTAAAAGAGCTGAAATATTTTTTCATAAAATGACTATGAGTTTTAAGAGGTGACATTTGAAGAAGGATATAAATTATAGAGCAAACATCTAAACGTTTTCATAATGTTGAAATGGTTATTGTAAAAAATGTATTTGATATAATAGGAAGCATATGTTTCATTAGGCTGAATCCACAGAAAATGTTCTCTACAGAGCAACTGCATAATCTTTCACATTGAATATACACTATTCACCTCCCAAAACATGTGCACTGTAGCCTTTTTCACTAAACAAACCTCTGCTGTTGTAAGGAAAAGTAATTTTCTGAAAGTTTTTGACTAAGGGAATCTGCTGCCTATAATTTGCAAAGATGCTTCCATGAAATATAGGTTACAACATATATATTTTGCATACTTGAAGCTCACTTAAGCCACTGAATTCCTCTCTAGTATTAGGAATCCAGCACTGCCCAATGGCCCCAACTGGAAGCCTCACCATTAAATACACTGGACTTTGTGTAAACAGCAGCTCAAATCAAGTAATACAGGACTGAACTCACAGTGCAATAAACGTAGGAGGAGGTTTTTTTCCACTGCTCTTACACCAACCTGTCCCATTAGCTGGGATGATTTAGAGCCAAGTGTTGCTCAGCCACAGAATACTCTCACTGATGTCACTGTATCAGATAACAAGGCCTAAATTTTAAAGATAATTTAATGAGAATAATGATGAAAGAGATTTTAATGACTTCATGGTATATACTCTTCAAGTTACAAACAAAGCATTTTAATAGCTTTTTGAAATATGCTGTCTTTAAAAATCATCATCCACAGAGATAGAAGTACGCTGCAGTCACCATGGCTTACTGTGCTTTATTAGCAGATAGATTGGATGCTTACCAAAACCTTCAAACAAAACCTATTAGTCTTTATTTTTAAAGTGATGCATCTCTGCAAACATGAACATTAATCCAGGAAATGGATTTTTCCCTTGTGTAAAGGAAAAATAAGCATCTAATATGCCTAGTATAACAAAATCACAAAACCTACAGAAGTACATTGTCATTTTAACTGTCCAAGTGATCAGTGCCAATGCAGCTATGGATGTACCACAACTGATAAACTGGCATCAGGAACAGACAGCGTGGTACCTTTTGGGCTTTAGAGAATGAAGAGAAGAGAAATCAGCACTGAAATGGTAAATGTGTCAGCCAAGGCTATCCACAATTTGGATGACTGAAATTTCAGCAGATATGCCTTGTGCTCAAAAGGTCATTCACATCAAAAACACACTGAGAGATGATGCCTTCTGAAAAATCAGTACAGGACCATTTAGGGCCCCCACCAGGTGTCAGAAACACACCATAAGCACATATCTGTATGCAAGCAGGTGTGGCTGCTGGCAAGGGTGGTGATAACAGGGCTCAGGAACCCAATAAAAGACACACAGGCAAAAGCTTGGAATTGTCTCGCATTTCTATGTCTGAAAGTGAAATACTAAAGTTGGAACTTGCATCCTTCTAAAACCATGGGACTGCAGCAGTCCACCCTGTCTCTTGCTCGTGCCTGTTCTTAGAGTAATAGAAATATTAAGGCTGGGAAAGAGCTCCAAGCCCACCATGTCCAACCTTGGAGTCAATGCCCACTAAGTCAGTACCACCATGCCTGTTAAACCATATCGTAAAGAACAACAGTACAGAAGTTACCATGTCTAGTTGAGACACAAATTCAGAAGATTAACAAAAGCATTTAAAGTTAATCCTTCCCCAGTGAACTTCTGATCACTTAAAGCTGTTAAAATATACCCTTTTTGAGGCAGTGCATTTCCAAAAAAATATCTAATTACATTAAGATCACTAGGAAAAAGGAAAGAAGGTAAGTGTTTGACATGGGAGGAAAATTATGCTCTGTTTTTTTTCTACATCTTTAAGTCCTAATGGACCATAAAGAACCAGAGTAAAAAGATCTGACTGAAGTCATATAGAGAGTCTGGGGCTGAGCTGAAACAAGTGCATAAATCTTGGTATCCCAGCTCAGTGTCTGTCTAAGTGTACAGCTTTCCAAATCATTCTTCATGAAACAAAGGAGATATGAACAAGGATAACTGATTGTTATAGTGTGTTCTGTTTGTGCTGTCCTTTGTAAAATATATCCTCATTCTACTTCAGGCTGTTCAATATTCCATAGAATTAAAAAAAAAATAGTTAATTATTATGCATTTGTGTTCATTACTGAGGAGAAAACAGCACTGAAGACATTCAGAGAAGTAAAACTGTAGGTCAACCTGACATTTGTTGCCTTGTGTCTGGGTAAACATTTCTTTCTTTCTTTTAAAAGTCCAAATAAGGGTTTGGACTCCAAATTAATGCAGTAAGGAAATGCTGATTGTCAAAACTGACATCACTGAACAATGACTGCCTTCCTTCTTTGACAGGAGTGACCAGAACCACAGTTCAAATCTCAGTCTCAGTCTAGGGTTGCCTTAAAGCATAGCAAATGGAAAGCACTGCTTCTTCAGTTCTTTGGGCAATGGATTGCTGAGCCAGTATGAGTTGCACCAAAATTACTGACTTTTGAGTCCCTACAGAGACTGATGCTGCCAGTCAGAAGGGCTGGAAGTGTGCAGAATAATACCTGGTTTATCAGTTCATAATAAACAGAAATCTGTTCTGCCACCTGAATGGTAAACTTTAAAATGTGCTTCTCATTATCATCAGAACTCATCTCGGTCAGTTCAGAGCAGTAAAACTACTGGCAGTAACTGAAGATTCCCTATCCATGGCTTTGTGAAGGGAGGGAGTCACACCTTCTTGTTGCTCCAAAAAGGTGACCCTTCCAGCAGTGGAAATAATCAAGTGACAAACAGAGGGCTTATGAAGACCTTAACAAGTGCACAGGCCTGGTGCTGCCTTCCAGAGATCACATTCACCCTGGAGCTGCTGTCAGCAGGATGAAGGGAGGCTCTAATTTAAGCCTTGGTCCTTCTGAGCAGTCTGAACTGCATGAGAACACTGACAGGGCACTGCAGAGACCCCAGACACCAATCAGAAGTACTCAGTACCTTTCAGGGCAGACCTAGCCCTTTTTGGAGTGAAATAGGTTTTTAAGTCAGAAACAGTTGAGAGAGTCAGCCAGGACTTTTTAGGGTCTGCACAAGCCCTGTAATGCATCTCCTACATCAGCATGTTGGTAGGTTCTAGAAGAATGTATTGATTGTGCAGCAGAGATAAGCTCCTTTAAATCCCTTTAGCTGACCTTCCCATGCACAAGTAAGCCAGGACTGGCATTCCATTGTCACTGAGCATTCTGTGAGGGCATCCTGAGTGCCCACCCTGTCTGCCACAAGGAAACATTGCCAAAGGGGTCTGGAGTTCAACCTATGAGCTCACCATACTTAACTAAAAATACAAGTTATGATCACAGATGAGAGCCAAGAGATCACTTCAGCCCTCTGAAAGTCACCACGGGTAGAACCTGAAATGGACACTTTCCAACGGGGTAAACAGGCCCTGCTCTAAGTGAAAACAGAGCAAGCCTTCAAGGGCAGGAATAAAATGTGATAGGCATGCACGATTTGGTATTACTCTAGCATTACTGGGACATACCATTTCACTGCTCAGTATTTTATTGCAAGCCACCTCTTAGCCAAACCGAAACCCGCAGTGACCATTTCACATTAGAGAGTCTGCTTCATTAAAAAGCAGCAATGTGGGTAATCTGTCATGTTGTTAGGGATATTTTTGCACTGAAAGTGAACACTCCTGTAGTGGGAAACAGTTTTGGCAGGAGTTAGGTGAGGGTGCTAAGTGCTACTGAAACACAGTCCGAGTTGAGGAAAACTGCCACATCACACACTGAAAGTAGGTCATTCTTTGTGTTTGGAATATGATCCACCACACAGCCAGACATTAAGAACATTTTTTCCCATTAATAACCATCTGCTGTGAAAATAAGGGGAAAAGATTATCTGATACTCAGAATCAAAAGCAATTAAAACTGGGAGGAAGCAAGATAGGTGGGGCGTATGTGCTGAGTTTCTGGAAGATAGAAGGCAGAACTTCCAGGATAAATGCTACATGCTGAGATTAGTTTTAATCAGCTAAGATCCAGGTCAATAGCTGTTTGAAGACACGGCTGCAGGCTGCAAAACCTGCCAAGAAAGAAGGCTCCATCCTTGGGCAGGTAGCCAGCATCAAGCATATTGCTGCTGCAGCCAAAGCACTACTGGCAGTGAGGGCTGTATCCATCATGCCAGTATGAACACCTTCAAGTATGGGCTGGACCCACCCTGACAAACTGTTCCCACTGCTGACTCCATTCACAAAGGCTGGCTGAGCAAGGTCTTCCTAAGAGAGGCCTCCAGGAGCCTCTCACAGGCAAACTCAAAAAAGCACTGAATTTTAAGAACAACACAACAGCCTTCTTTTGGAGACTTGCAACTTTTATGAATGAGTTGTGCTCAGCATCTCATCTACTTTTTGTTAGGGGTTACTTCATTTAGTTTCACACGATGATAAAGTTAAGCCATAAAACATATTCCTCTACAGACAGTTTTTTTACCTCTCACCAACAAGGAAAAATTCAGAAATTTAAAAAAAAAAAGAAAAAGAAGTCTCAAGAAAACATGCATTTGGGTTCAGACCTGGGTTTATTTATGTCAATTCCCAACTGGAAAAAAAAAAAAAAATCAGTGGATCATGAACACCTTTGAAGGTTCCCCTTAAATTTCACAGATATTCTTATCTGAATGGAGAGAGCTGTTGAAAGGATTCAGTTTGCTTCTGAACTTACCCTTCAAAATTCCTCATTATAGAATCAGCAATGGCTGAAAGGTTAGAAAGGTAATGAGAAATCAGATTCCATCTGAGAGACATCTAATTTAGAGCAACATTTCCAAGAGCAGAAATATCTTGGTGCCTCTGATAAATGAAAAGTAACCTCCTCCAGAAGTGAAGAGGACACCAAAGGGAGGCAAACATTGATTTACTGTAAAGGAAATGTCTGTGAAAACACAACTTTCTCTTTTCTTTTCTTTTCTTTGAGTAGTTAAACCTTTCCTTTTGATTTCTCTAATCTAGCCTCTAATACAGTAGATGGAAAATATTTCACATTATTGAAGTCACAAGCCACTAGCTCAGGTGGGTTTGATTACCAATTGCAGGAGGTGGCATATTTCCAACATGCTACCAAACTTATATGCTTGCTATTCATGAATTCTTCATCTTGTGCTATCTTATCATTTGATTTATGGACTGTTTGGGTTTATAGCTTTTAGACTTTGGTTCAGTTTTGTTTAGGTTTTGCCTTTTGTACCTTGGCCACTATTTATAAAATGAGAGCTCTGAGTAGGATTTGGGCAGCATACCTGCACTCTAACAAGGCTGGGGGAAGGTTCCTGACAAGGCACTTTTCACTTGCAACTTGGAAATGTTGCACTTTTTTTCAGCAAACATCACCAGGAGCAGGCAATGAAAAACCAGATGCTACGTGAAGATTTTTCCCACTAAACCCACAGCTTTGGAACAAAGCAAACCTCAAAGAGACAAAACCACCACTGACAACAAACAGCCTAAAAAATGTTACCCTGAATCCTGTGGTTTCTTGGTAGAATCAGTTCTTAAAAAGCCTCACAAAGTGCATGTCAGACATTTAGATACACCAAATAATTAGTGATGGGATAAACTTTAAAAGAACCACTATATGATTTAGACCACTCAAACCCTGGAAAGTCTGTGGGCCTGGAGTAAACTGGGGTAGACTTCACTCAATCCATTGCATCTTCTCAGATTTACTCCAGCTGAGGTCTAGCTCATTTGTTTACTCAGACATCTTGATGTTTTCCATGTCCCTCATCTCTGTCTCTCCTCTTTCATGCCAAACCAGAATGGTCTCTGCTCTCCTGACCCTGTCATTCCAGGCCTGTGACTCCCAGATGCTTCAGAGGGAAACCATTTCAGATTTCATCCAGCAAGCATAATTCCTTTTCCCCCCACCTCAGAAAGTAAGGCAGGATGTGATTTTGCTGGTTAATGCACAAAAAAAGCTTTTGCACAGATATTTGGAGTTCAGAATGATCTGTCTCACAGAACTGCTATGACCACTGAGTCTTTAGGCACAGGACAACCATACAGTGACTGCTGATCCACTGTCATTCACAATGCCATCCAGTTTTGATGGTGTCAGTGCTAACACAGTAAATATACAGAACACTATTGATACTGCCCAAAGCACAAGTGCCTGCTGTTGTGATTTGACGTTTAAATGGACTGGTGAAGACTCAATTCCACTGAAATCAAGTAATCTTCCCACTGATTTCAGCAGAGCCAGATTTTTATGCATAAAACTGGCAGTTCCCTTTATCCCAACACAGATAGTTTATTTGCTCTAGGAAATAAACCCATGTAGTTAAAATGCAGTGAACAGGTATTGTTACACTGCAGATGAAAGACCCCTGTCTATAAACCTCAGAGTTTTTCATTGCTGAAGCCAACATTGACATTAAGGATTCTCATCCCATTCTGGTGGCTTGGCTGCTCACCATCTGCTGCAGGACTATGGGTAAGCACTCGAGAGCTCCTGCACTCCAGGGAAGCAAACACTTCCAAGAAAGACATTTTTATCCCATTACTCTTCCTTCAAATATGACTCAAACATTTTATGCAGACAATACACCGACCTTTAGGGCATAGAGGCCAGCAGAAATACTGCACTATGAGCCCACTTTGTAGCTAATTTTATTAGAAGAATGATAAAATTCTATTGTCTTACATGAATTATGGCAATGAGTTACTCAGTGGTGGAATCTACAGACTAGACATCTTGTACTGGGGTTTGTCACACAGCCAGCAAAGGCATTATCATCTATTTAACCAGTTTCCATTTCCAACATCATTTTTAGGATCACATTTCATCTCTGCTAATTAACTACATTCACAGTTATATCACTATCAAATACTGCTTAATATATATTGCTTAATTTTCTTCTTCTTCATGCATTGTAAACAACAAAACCTTATTATATGCACAAAAGAGCTTCTATACTTTTTCCTGATACTTTGACCATTAATTTCTTCCTTTGACTTGTACCCCATGCAGTACCTTTATCATTAGTTTTCATAACATTAGTGAGCCAAAACATCACCTTACATTAATATAATCTGCTCACTAGCCAAAGACAGTCCCCATCTTAGGAAGGTCACTGTCATCTGAGAGGAGGAAAAAGAGGCTTTGTCTAAAAAAAATAAAGACAAAATTTTCAGAGCAAAAATTCAAAAGCTCATCAAAAATCCTTGCTTCCTTCTGCTTTTGAAATGAGAGAAGAACCTGACCTGCCTTTGGCACATATCTAACACAGGGACATCTCAAGAGACAGGGATTGTTCCTCAGAGAGGATTTTCAATGCCTTGTAAGAACAGATACTGAGTCCATACCCAGTATTGTTACACAGGCAGAGTAACTCCTTATTAAGTGAGCAGACATATTAATGAAACTGTGGAGTCAGTCAGAGCAAGATATCAGAATGTGGCCCAAAATTATCCCTAGGTTAAACCTTGTGTTTCAGTACAGGTTTTCAGGCAGGTTTGTGTTCTCTTTGGATAGCAGGAATGAAGTATATCCAGAGATGCTTTTAATAAATATGTGTGACAAGTTACACCTAGGACCAACAGAAAAAACTGGCCACTACAGAGATTCTTTGTTGAATATTTCAGTTCCTGTCTTTTAAGATGCCAGTTTTGAAATTCCATTTTGCAGATATAATCTCACACTTCTCAGAAGGTGCTACGCTCTTTCCCTTCAGGACTATTTGAGTTTTGAAGCTTGCACTGCTCTGTTAAGTCCTGGGAGCCAGAGGAAGTGGAGATACACAGTGTGGACACTGCAAGGGGTAGATGTAGAACACAGATACACAGCACATCCCCTAAGAGCATCACTGCTGAGCTGTGCCAAGCCTGGATGGAGACACAATTCCTGCAGGATCTCTGCACTGAGATCTCACATCCCACAATACCTGCGTGATATCTGCTTTCCATTACCTGACCTATCCCAATTTCCCATTATCCTGAATAATACCCCAGACTGCACATACATGACAAGTAACTCCATTACACAAATAAAAAGGGGAAAGTAAGAAATTCCCCCAAAATTCTTCTCAAAGGTTATTGCATAGATGCAGGATGCAAAAGTTCATGTAAAGGACCTGTCACCATCCAAGTTAGCAGGGAACAATGTATGTAAATGAAATATTAAGTTGGCCTTTTAATTTCTTCGTGACAAATGATAAAATCAAAAAAATCAGGATAGAAACAGAAATGAGCTCTCTGAGAATGCTTGGGAGGTATGTAGTTTTAGATACTCGAGAGATACCTGTTTTCTGTTAACTTTATGATGATGGGCTGTCTGAACTTGCCTATGTAAGAATAAATACTCTAGTGCTCTTCCAGCATATATGGGGACAGGGATCCAAACCAGCTGCCCCCTGCTACATCGTGCCATTTTTCTCTTCACTTCCTCTGAAGATGCATAACCAGGAATGCATTTGATGGAAACAAGTTAGATTTGTTTTAACTAACTCACAGCCTCAGTGCTAAACCCCAATGTTAATGCTATATATGTGAGGGTTTGGAAATTACTATTTCTCTAGTTTGAACAAATCTTGTGCAATCTCGTAAGTCTCTGGATTGAGTAAAGAAAACTTTTTGCTCTTTTTATTCCCCCCCACCCCCCAGTCTGTTAAACATGCACAGATATTATTTTAAAAACTATCTCTTATGATTAACTATAAATATGAGGGTTTAGGGCTTCTTTAAAGAGAAACCCTGCTGCAGTTTGGCTCTCCTGTGTGCACCCACTGGCCTTACTGCCCATGGCCAGTCTCACGTGGGGCCGTGGACCCAGCAGCTCCTTTTCATCTCAGGACTGGGCTTTCAGTTCTTGCCAGAGCCACGTCCCCTGTGCCCCTCTGCAGCTCACCTGGCTCTGTTTGGTTGCTGTGGACTGGCCTGGTGAGCACTGCACTGACCTCTGGCTTGACTTCCCAGATTGAGCTGGGACGTGCTGCATCAGCACAGCTCCCAGGGCTGTGGACTCCTCCTGGCTGACCCCAGTGCCTCCCCACGCCTGTCCTGCTCAGCTCAGCTGGGCACTGAGTGCTCAGCCCTGCCTGCAGTGATGCCATGCTCAGCTCCTTCTTCTCCTGGCAGCAGCAGTCCCCTGCTGCTCCCACTCCTCAGCCTTTTCTAGCTTCCAGATAGAAAACACAGCTTGAGAGGATGGATTTTTTTTTTTTTTTAATACACTTAAACGTAACAACATACTGTGTGTTTTAACTCACAAAGCCTTTGCTTTGAGCCCATTGACACAGCTGTGACGGGACTGTTACACCCTCGAGCTGTCCAAAACTTGTTTTTCTTTTAAGAGCTTGTCTTGTTTTTCCTGGGTAGACTCACTCTGTGCACCAAAGTATCCATACAAAAGCTGTGCCATTGCAACCTGTAACTGGCAGCTTTTTTGTGGCATTTTTGGAACTGAAAAAGTGAAGCTCCCAATATTTGAGTTTCTGTCGATGACACCAAGACAGGTCTCCCTTCTGTTGCTGCCACACATCCCCTTTAGGAGATGAGAGGCTGCAAAGCTGATGCTGCAGTAAACTGGTCTTCAGTTCCAGCTTATACTGGGTCTGAATCATTTGAGCTTCTCTATTACCATGAGTGAAGCCTTAGCACATACCTGAAGTTAGGAATGGTTTCAGTGACTGCCTTCAGGAGAGACAGTCCTTAATGCAGAGCTCTGTGCTCTCCTAAACTGGAACCCTACTGATTAAAATGCATTTTTGAAAAGCCAGTCATGGTGGATGATGTTTTAAAGGGAAGCTGTTTAAAAACATAATTAAAAGAATAATTGCTATAATGAAATCTTAACATGTCTAGAAGTCACCAAAATTATCACAGCTGTCTTGCATGAGTTTAACTTTCTTCTTTTCTGTTAGCAAACGGCAAAATATTAAAGATTTTCCAGCTTTGCCACACAGTGCTGCATTTTTAGGTTTGTGGACAGACTGAGTGATCTTCAGCCAGCATCTGAACCCACAGCTTCACATTGTGGTTCCTTTTCACTACCACCACATCAAATCTTGTACCAAGCCAGGTTTCCCCAGTCAGTGCTGTGTGGCCCTGCCTGAGATGCAGGTTAG
Source organism: Xenops minutus (assembly GCA_035221455.1). NCBI lineage: Eukaryota > Metazoa > Chordata > Aves > Passeriformes > Furnariidae > Xenops > Xenops minutus. The sequence goes on along the minus strand of JAWWEE010000018.1, from coordinate 2,891,650 downwards.
CAGCAGCAGCAATGCACAAAGAGAAGCTGCCATGTCACACCAGGGCACCTCGCAGAGTTACGTAAGGCGGCTCCCTCCTGGTCATTAGCTTTATGTCAGTTTTGGCACACGCTCAAATGAAATGTGGAAAAGACTAGTTAGGGAGTGAAGAATGAATTGCCTTCATTAATATTCAACCACGGGTTTTAGCTTCATTAGGACATCCTCTTGTGAACAGCTGAACAGAGCCAAAACCAGTCACCGTGCCCAGTGTGCCATAAAAACTTGTGTGGCTCTTCTTAATAGGCTTGGGAGATGCTTTTGGGGACCTGCAAGCTCCCTGCTCTGAGCCAAGGTGCCTCAAGGAGAGCTGGAAACAAACCTATCTTGTTCCTATTGAATAACACTCTCGCTGTCATTAGGGGAATGAATAGGGGATTAATTTTGCTGAGCTGGGGCACACAAAAGCAGTGCCAGGATGGCAGCATTTCAAACTGCAAAACTGGATGGACATTTTTACATGAAACAAGCCTGTTTATATATTACAAAGTTGGAGTTTTTCAAACAAAACAATTTGACACAAACAAGCACAAGCCTTAACTATTCCATTTTAAATATTAGTATTATTTGAGGGTTAAAATTTAGATTACATTAATTCCAGTCTTTAAACAATCTATGGCACAGGTTTAACTATCAGTGAATACACATCTTAAAGTAGATGTAAAATAACTAAGTAGAACTGCATTCATTTTCAACAATTCAGAGTCTGGGTTTATTACTTCTGTCACAGATCAAAGCCATTATAATGGCATAAGGGAAACATGAGACAATGTGTTTATTAAAAATCTTTTCTACATCCTACCTATTTCTGTGTAGTCACAAAACTATGTACTCATTTCTCCCAAAATGCACGATCCACAATTTTCTTATAAGCTGTTATGGGAAGATGGCACTTAGTTTTTCCAAGAGTCAAACATGGCTTGCAGAACAGAACATTGTTAACAATTAAAAACAGTGATTAGAGGGAAGAATTTTAGAATATTTTAAAACATGGGCTCTCTGTGGTATGCATTTTTATACTGTTTTAAGGTCTCAAGTAATAGAAAAATCATACAAAGGTAATACAATCAATCTGAAATCCGCTGCAAACAGTTCTATTTTAACTCAGCAATTCACACCAAATTCTTTCACCGTGCTAAGGATGAATTCAGGAAAATAAATACCCAAGGAGAAATATGGATTTAATTGTTATTGCTGTTACGTTGCTAAAATAAAACAGCTGTGATCACACACTCAGATAAAGCCATTGTTTAACAAATATTTTTATTCAACATCTCTGTAGTGGAGATGAGTCCAGCTCCCCAAGAGCAGAGCAGGCTGCTTCCCAGACCACCCATTGCTCCCGAGGTAAAACAACCCATCCAGCTGCTGGGGGGTGGGGGCCCTGGGTCAGACCCACTGCACACCATGGCCACACTAAATATGGGCACATTAAACTGTAACAACGGGATTTTCACATTCAAGCAAACAGAGCACGATCTTTTTTCAAATCATTCATTTGGCCACTAGTTAATGACAGCAATGGGGTTTCTGAGAGGGCACCTTCCCAAAACTAACAACAGCCCGTGCAGCCACAGCAGAGAAGCCTTGGAACACCAAGGTCAGCTGGTTAGAGGAGACAAAGGGGAAAAGCAGGACATGGGGAGGTCAGAGGTACAACAGCAGCAGTCAGGAAAATAAATTAGCCATGGTCATACAGCAAATAAACTGTGTGTCTGAGCTGTGAATAAACTCCAGAAGTCCTGATTCCTTGCCTCCCTGCTCTGTTGCTCCAGTCCTAATCAGATCTCCCTCAAAATGACTTTCTAATGTGTAGAGACAGTCCAGGAGACTGGAACATTTCTCTTGTCTACAGATCAAATGTAGCACAAGGTTTCCTTCACTCAGTCACTCCACCATTTCTGATATGGCCTCAAAGACTCTCTTAATAAATATGGCATTTTTCATCCAGGTCAGCAGTCAGAACCTCTGAGCCTGCAGAATTTGTCATTAGTCAGCTTAAGAACTGCTGTGAAGGTATTTTCAAGAATTTTTCAAATTTAAAAATCCGAGCCATCTCTTACAGGGTGTTTCCTTCAAGTTCTGGCATCAACCAGTCTGTGTTTGCTAGGGTTGTTAATGGTTTGTTGGGGTTATCAGAGGAGTTGTAAAAGCAGAAGACCTTTTCATGCACAACATTTATAAACATCCAATATTGGTCGAGACTTATATCACTTTTCTGTTTCAGTAAAATAATAAACATCTCATGTTCAGACCAGTCAGAAAATAGACAAAGTAGGAAGGTTCACACTCATGAACTTTTCTGAGTTAAAAAAAAAGCTACAGAATGCACAGGAGGACATAAGGAGACTTAAATTTGTGCAATTGCTTCTAATCTTTAATTGCAAACATGCACTGTTTTCCATGGGATGTGCAGTGTGATTTTTCCAAGCAGATTTCTAGGAAACCAATTAAGCAGCTGGTCTTATCTAAGACTTAAAAGTGCCAAGCAAAAAAGAAACAGATTTAGGATGAGCTAGGGATTACTGAAATCGAGCCATTGCAAAGTGTATTGATCAGTTTTCCTAATAACACATCAGTCACTGAATACAAGGGCTCAGTTTTAATTTCAGGTTTTACCAGCCCCTTGGAACCTTGAGCCCATGGATCAGGTCTTCGATGGTGCAAATCAGAGCAGTTCTCCTGTAATGCACAATTATACAGGTTTGGAGCTGACTGAAGCTGTTCACAGAATCACAGACTATTCTGAGCTGGAAGGGACCCACAGAATCACAGAATGGTTTGGGTTGGAAGGGACCTTAAAGCTCATCCCATCCCACCCCCTGCCATGGGCAGGGAC
>JAWWEE010000018.1:2829757-2878315 GCA_035221455.1 Xenops minutus | reverse complement strand
AGAGTGAAGAAGGGATACTGGAAGGGAACTGGGAGCACTGGGAAGAGTGAAGAAGGGATACTGGGAGGGACCTGGGAGCGCTGGGGAGAGTGAAGAAGGGATACTGGGAGGGAACTGGGAGCACTGGGTGGGGTCCCCAGGTGTGGTGAGTGAGGATGAGGAGGGGGTGGGCTGCTCTGCTCTGCAGTGGGTGCACTCAAGGTGCACTCAGCAAGAGTTTGCCCACCTGACACTTTTTGTATTTTTTTGCCTGGTGTTTTTTAATTTTGTCGCTGGACTCTGCAAGAGGGGAAAAAATGTCTTGGGACACAGACCTGGGAAGGAGCCCGTGTCGCTGTTTGAGTGCGGTGCAAACACGGCTTTGCACATGGAAGGGGAAGGTGAGCGAACCCTTCCCGTGCTGGCCCCTTCCATTGGAGACTGGTGGCTGGAGGGTGGCAGCCCTGGGTGTGCTCTGCGGGTGGATTCCTGCGTACACACCACCATCTAGTGGAGCTGTGGGGCGGGGACATCGGGGACAGCCCGGCAGATGGGCTCGGAAAAGACCGAAAGGGGTCTGTTCTCTGCAGGGAAGATGCGAAGGTGAGAAGGTTCTTCACTGCTCTCAGAGAGAAGGCACAGGAGGATCTCACTGACCTTCCCCTCCCAGCCTGGAAAGTTCTAGAAAGTGCCTCCTTTCCAGACCTGTGAAATGCCCCGTTTTTCACTCTCACAGATCCCAGTTTCAAGCCTTGAAACCTCCAGCAGCAGGTTGAGGTGCAGGCTGCAGGAGTGACAGAATGGGAGAGCCCAAAGAGCTGGGAGGGAAAGGGCAGGGTACAACATGTCTGGAGAGAAGCAGTTTGCTGGACTCCCTCTGTCCAGAAAACATTGTCTGAAATGGCCATTTCAGAGCCCAGTTTCAAACCTTAAAGGGTCCAGGAGCTGCTCCCATCCAAAAGGCTCTAGAAGAGAGATCCAGCAGTGGCCTTCACCTTCCCCTTGGAGTATGTAAACCACACCAAACACACTTTGCTTCTCAGGTCGATGCACCACAACATTCTCTCAGGCTTGAAGAGTCCAACAGTTTCCAGCCACAGTTCACTCAGAGGACGTTTCCAGGACAGAAAGCTTTCCCTGACCTTCCTCCTTACCTGGGGAAACTTCTGTTTGCACCACTCCCTTTCCCTTTGCAACCTGTAAACTGCACACGTCCCATGATGGTCAGCACTTTCAGTCTTGCACAGGGCCAGATTGTGGTGGTGTGTTGAAAGGCTTGGAGACAGAAGGGAATTTGTTTGGAAGGAATAATGCAGCAACTGCTCCTGTCCTGGCACATTGCTGTGAGTGAGAGGTGGATGGACACCTTGGTCTCTGCAAGACTGTGATGGTATATGTAGCTGAGGGAAAAAAGGTACAGAGCCCATGGGGGCTGTGAGGTATAAATGGTACAGAGGGGAAGGGGAAAGCCTTTGATGGGCTTGTTCTTAGACCTGCAGTATGGGAGCAGCTGCTGGAGGTTCTAAGGTTTGAAACTGGGATCTGTGGGAGTGAAAAAATGGGACGGTGCAGAGCTTTGAAGGAATGTGCACCAGTGTGTGATGTGCCTTTGAAGGTCTGCCATAAGAAGGGGTCATGCAGGAACTGCTTCTGTCCCAACACATTTTTCTGTGTGAGATGGACACTCTAAACTCTGAGAGCCTGAAAGTGCATGACCTATAGCTGACCTATACCTATAGCTGAGCACGAGCAGGGGGTGTGTGCAGTTCACAGGCTGCAAGAAGGACATGACTGCCCCTCGAGTGTGGTCTGAATGCAAGTTATCAAGTGTAAGGGGGAAGATCAGTGAAAGCTTTCCATGCTGGCACGTTTTCCTATTCGAGTGCTAGCTGGAAATAATTTGGTTTAGCTTTAGACTCCGAGATTCAGAGAATTTGATGGTACACATGGCCAAGAAGGGAAGGACATAGTGCACCTCCGTGTTTGATGTGATTTACCTGCAGCAAGGGGAAGGTGCAGATCAGCACTGCTTTTTCCTTTAGTACCTGTTTTATGGGAGCAGTTGCTGGACATTTGAAGGTTTGAAACTGAGATCTGTGACAGTGAAAAAACGTGAAGGTAAATATAGCTGAGAAGGGAGGTGCATGGTCCCAGTGTGCTGTGTGTAGTTTAAAGGCTGCTGGGAAAAGGGGAACTCCTTCTGTCCTAATACTCTTGCTCTGTGAGATACAGATGGACACTTTGAACTCTGTGACACTGGACATGTGGGAAAGGGATTGTACTGAGAATACAAGCTTTCAGAGGTAAGGGGGAAGGTCAGAAAAAGCTCTCTCTTCTGGCACTTATTTCTGTTCAAACTGCAGCTGAAAACCATTTGGTTTAGCCTCTGGGACATTAAGAGGATGTGGTGGCATAACTAGCTGAGAAGGAAACTGGGAATCACTAGTATGCTTGGTATAGTTTATATGCTTGTAGTTCTAGGACCTTTTGTGTGGACATTTTAAGGTTAGAAACTGGGATCTGTGAAAGACCAGGATGGTCCCTTTGCCTTGTACCTGCAGGGGATGTGATGCAGTTCTAGGGGTGTGGAGCCAACAAGATCCTTCTCACCTGACACCGTTTGGGAAGGAGCTTTTTCCAGACTTTTACCATTTTGTCCCTGGGCTTTGAATGTGGAAAAAACCCTTTCAGTCCACAGAGCTGAGAAGGAACTTGCACAGACCAGTGTTCTGGGGTGTAGCTGAAAAGCTGCAAGAAGGGGCAATGCAGCAACTCTTTCTGTGCTGGCACAGGAACTCCTATTGCCCCTAGACTGTGGTTTCAAATGGAAGGTGAAGGGCATGTGGAAGTCTATTCTAAGCTGGATGGTGTGTTCCATATTTCCAGTCTCACAGGGAGCCAGTTAGAATCTGCCTCCTTAGGAAAAGGTCCTAGGACAAGAGAGCCAGTGGCTTTTCCCATGCAGCCTTAGACTGCACAACACACCCTGGAGTCATGCTCTGGTTTTCAGCTGCATTACATTTTTGAGTCCAGCTCCATAATTTTAATCCAAATACAAGTGGGGAGAAAACAGTTTGTGGGTTTCACAGGATATCAACAACACCCTATGCACCAGAGCTACGAGCTTTCCTTTCTAGTTATCTGGACTATCAGAGTCTTTCAGTCTGGCAGAGATCCTGTAGCTAAACAAACCCTATCGAGTGTAAATCACTGTGCAAGCTGTTGTTGTCTCCATGTTTAACTCGCATCCTTTGAACAGCCACTCACCCCCTGGAGTTAAGCACTTTCCTGCTCAGCTGTGTGAGATGGAGGTTTAGTGTTGTTTGGAGATTGAAGTTATTCTAATGATGTGATGGTGTGTATTTTGGCTGTCACTTGTATAAGCAGGGCTAGGATTGTTTTAGTTCATTTGCCATCTTGGTTCTGTTAGACAGGATGAACTACTGGTTACTTTCCCAATGAAAAAGATGGTGATACTTTCAAAACAGTTAAAGGTGGGTAGGTTCTTGTTTGAAAAATCAAAGTAAACTGCTTGCTTATAAATAAAATATATAAATAAATAGGGCTATGTCTAAAGTTTTTCTTAAAGAACAGCTTTGAGTTGGAGAGAAAGCATTTAAGAATTGTGGTTTCCATGTATCATGGTGTGTCATTGAAGGTCAGGGTTACCAGCCTTTCTAGGATGGTACAGATCCATGAACACAATATGCCATCCCAGATTTTGCCTGGGAGTTGACAACCCAGAACACCCAGGAGACACTCAGAAGTTGTGCTGACACATGCCAGAGTCGCTTTTGTGTTCGCAGATTTTTTTTCAGCATCTACTTTACTAAGACAAGAAAAATATTTTCATTTTAACTGAATATTTTTATGATTGATATTACTGGCTGCGATTGTCATTTAAAAGCAGAGACAAGAGTGTTTGTGATGTGTCTGCTTTCCTGCAACTATTCTTTAGCCATAGGACTGTTGAGGAACCCCTCTGGTCCAGGCAGCTCATAGAGATGGGGATTGAGCTCTGGCTGGGTATGAGCTGTGGATTGAGCTGCTTACAAATATATGTTAATGAAGTGTCTATATTTTGTATTTTGTTTTCATCAGCTACCCACTGGAGGGTTTCTTTAAGGACAATTACCCCTGTAAAGTCACATTCATGCTAAGGGTAAAGTCTGTGCCATTTACTTGCTGCTCCATAGCTTGGATGGTGTTGAGAAAACATACACGAGAAATGAAGCTTTAGCTGATTGTCTTGTTTGAATTCAACTAAAAACTAAAAAATCAGCCTCTGTCAACTGTGCTTTGCATTTTTCCTCAGTTTCCACTTCCTCAGTCTTTAACTTTTTGAGAACCTGTGAAAGAGCCAGTCTGGTGCTAGGGATGCCTGTCCTTTTTGTGATGCTGTAAAGAAGAGCTGTGTTTTCCTTTCCACAGGGGCATCAGAAGCTTCTTGACACTCTTGCTGCTAAGCTTGGCCACCTTCTTATCATTGAAAAGTTCCTCTGGTGTATTTTGAGGCATTTTAATGCAGAAAACAAGGCACCATAACATACTAACAAATAAGGAAAACAGCTTTCCTGGACACTGTAATCTGTCTCAGAAACCTTTTTTTATTATATATATATTTAATGTTTTCAAGTACTAAAGGGTTTCAAAAATAATACACCAGTATGAACATAACAATTTAGCCAGTATATATATCTGCCAGACTTGGAATCTACTTCGACCAGCACAGCAGTTAAAAGCAACCTGGTAGGAATAAAATATTTCATGTGGTATCTTCCTCTGCTGGAACAACTTCCAAAAGCATCTGGAGGTGCATGGTCATGGGCTCTGAGGAGAAAAGGTGTTGTTAGAGGCTTTATGAGAGAACAGCATTTCAATTCAGGCTATTTTTTTTAAGTGAGAAAATTATCCTTTCAAGTAGTTGTCTGTCTTTTCTATATTCCTATTTCAAAAGATCCAAACTGCAGCATTCCAGGTTTCCAAACTTGCTCTTATTAGAGTACAATGATTTTAATTGCATAAGTACATTATAACTAATAATCCCAGGCAACAGGAGAGACAGCTGATGGATTTTTTGAATGTCTGTACTAATCCTGTTCTATTGAGCTAGTCCCAATTAGCTTCTTACCTGGGTATCCTGTTTTCCCTGAAATAATTACTAAGAGTTTCTCTGGAGACTATGCAAAATCACTTTAGAATAGTCACACTGGGTTCCTGCAGCTTTCACTGTACTCAGCACTGGGATTATTTTTTTATCTTAGTGCTGCTAACATTTACTTTAGTAACTACAGCAAAAACTCAGTGTTTGGTGGCATAAGAATTTATGTCTGGTCATCTTTAGTTAATGGCTAAAGCAACATTTTTAAATACAGTAATCAAAAAACTAACTTTACAGATTAAATAGTTCTGTTAACTTTAAAAGTCAGTTTTTGTGCTACTACAGGGCTGTGTTGCTTTTTTGTGAATTAAATTTAATTTTCCCTCGAGTCAGACATTACTTTTCTTTCAGAGGAAGGAGTAAAACACAGTCTCCAGTAAAGCTCACCACATGTTTGGGAAATTGCTTCCCTGGACCAGACAATGAGCTTCATTCCAGTAATTAATCTCCAGCCTAGCAAATGTTCTGTAGAGTTTGGAGTAGCTACCTGATGTATACTTACTTGATATTTTTTGGGCCCAGCTGAATTTAAAATGAACAAAAAGTGCATAAACTATAAGTCCACTAAGTATAAATAAGAAACAGTACAAATAGGCTAGTTCAGGTGCACTGATGATGGGTGCCAAAACCAGGACAATGGAGACCAGTGTCACTATGACAGGAATGATGATGGGTACCTGCAAGATACAAAACACAAAATCACTTCTCCCTTCTTCTGCTGTTGCCTGTAGGAAAGAATATTGTGATTGCCTTATGCATTTTTGCCTTTTAAAATTCTTGGGGTCAGATGGGGCTGTTGGAAGAGTAGCAAGAATATGGGGAGGGAAAACTCTTGTGCTAAATCAGTCACTAAGATCTCTTTGTCTATATTGCAAATTGCAGTGTCAAAGTTTGCATTGTAATGAGTGTGGGATCGAACTCCAGTGGAATGACCCGGGCTCTTATTTTGGATAGTCTTGCAGTTTCCCATCCCTGAAAATTTGGGTTGTGCCCTGTGTTTTGTGCAAGTGAGAATCAATGTTGTGTAATCTTTTCCCAGTCCTTACGAGCCGTGTCCTGGTGCATAACTACAAATAAACAGCCAGACTTCAGGTAAGGGTTGGCAAAAACAAGGAGTCAGCCCAAGGATGCTGTTTAAATGTCCAGGTGTAGGATGAGTTCCTGCTACAGCATTGATGGGAATGGAGGAAAAGCCTTATGGAATGATGAGCTTACCTTGATAGGTCTGTCGAGTTCCTTCCTTGTAAACCTCATAACAATGAGTGCAAACACAGTTAAACCATAAAATATCCAGACTGCGAAACTGAAATAATTTATGAGCGTTTCGATGTCACCAGGAATAATATAAATAATAGCAATGGCCCCCTAAAAAGGAAAACAAAAATAGTGCAGTCTATTACAGAAGAATGATAAATTTTACTTATGTGTCATTATAAATGTGTGTTTGATGTTCCAAAGTGTGAACTGTGCCTGCTTTTGCTTAAACATCTGGGTGTAAGTGTGTTGCAGCACCTTTAAAGGCTGTCCCCACATCCTGGCAACATATGGTTACTTTGGTGAGCAATCTTAATTCCATTTTATGGCAAAAGACTTAGGGCCTTTATGCATTAATCTCTTTTATTGTTGACTGCATATCTTGAAGCGAAGATACTAAATGTATTTTTAGGTTTATAATGTTACTGGGATTGAATATATCTTGTTATGCCTTGAAGATAAATGGATAAAATAAAAATAACAAGATGTTCCAGATTTATTTTTAAATGTATTTACTGACTGTATTTTTTTGGGTTTTTTGTGAGATATAAATGTATTCTTACAGAGGAAACAGGGTAATGATAGTTTGCTTTCAAGCATCCTTTGAAAGAATTGCCTAATACTAATCATTCATTTCACTTTTTGTTTTCATGCTGTTGATTCTAAAACATTTTTATTTGTAAAATCCAGTTTTGAAATGAATATGTTCAAGTTGAAAAGCTGGGGGGGTGTTGTATAGTCTTTTTTCCAATAGGTATTTAGCAATTTTCTTGTCTAGATAGTCAAAGATACGTGTCAAGACTGCCTGTAAGAAACTGTGACAGGGTGGAGAATTTATGTGGGCAATTCTTCTGTCCTCAGAATAAATACTTACATAAAATATGATGGCAGGGGCTGGTGTTAAACGTTTCACACTAATGTAAGAGAGCACCTTCAGCATGTGCCCCTCCCGACCTGCCACATAAACCAGCCTGCCAAAACAAACACAAGGGCATGCCATTATTAAAAAAGAGGTGACTGCTATTCATTTCCAGGTTGGGTTCATTGTGTGGCTACAAGCTGACTGTAATTTTGTCAGTATTTTCTTTGATATGCAAGGGGACAATTGCAGAGGATTGAAATAAGGGAAATAGCCAGAATTAAAGCAGGGAGCTAGAAACTTATTCTTCACCAGTATTATAATAGCCCACTGGAAACTAATTCCAGAAGGATTCATTTGCACATTTAATTGAAAATTATTTGGGGAAATGTTAGCTACTGTGTCCCTTTTAATCACATACTTCCTTTTTCTTTTGCTTCTTATCCAAAAGCTACATTGACAACCCTTTGTCAAAAAATTGTGTTTGCAGCCCTATTGTATTCAGCTGGACTTGAAATGCTGAAATATTTTAAATAGTAAGTGGAAGTGTTGAAGAAGTGATAGAAAGGAATAGCTTCTCCTTCCAGTTTCTTTTATTATTACTGGTAATTTTTAACTGTTTAATTCTCAGCTTTAAAATTGAGGTACCTTTTGTACTATATCTGCTTTCAATTAAGAATAAGAGACCTTATTTCCTAATTTTTCAAACCTGAATAGCCACTGTTTCTTTTAGAAAATTAAACAATATAAGTAGATTTACAGGTACTTTTAAATTACATTTTGTATATTGTGGATCAGAAGAATGTCTTTATGTGTGTGGATACATAAATGGAAATATAAATTTTTCCATCCTTCCAAAACTGTCGTTTGAAGATATTTAGAATGGGAACTTACCTGCCTGCAGTAAAACAGGTCCCATTGGCAGATCCAATTGTGGAAAACACCACAAAGAGAGGGACTATCCAAGAGGCTGGATAAAGGACTCTATCTCCAAATGTCTGAGATATGGGATTAAAAATTAATCACTTTTCTCATAATAACCACCAGGAGGTACATTCAGGACTATTGGAGCCTCTTTGTAAGAAAGTTTCTGACAGGCAGCTTTGGAGTTTGTGGTTGGGGGGGCGGTTGACTTTTTATTTTTATTTTATTTTAGTAAGTCAGGCAGAAAGAGCTTTGGGTTTGCACAGCTCTGACATCAGTGCTGTTTCTTTGGGCAGAATTAGGATGCTCCAAGGGTACTTACAGCTCTCTGGGCTTCAGTTCTGCTGCCTCTGCTCAGTGCCAGTTGGGAGATATTGATCATTTAGTCTGATTTCAATTACAGTCAATGGGTTTTGTTCAGACAGTAAGTTTAATGGTGTACTGAACAGAACTGGTTCTTAAACAGAGTATAATTTGACACATACATTGCTGTGTGTGCTCCCAGTGCAAACAAGATACAGAAATGCACAGATCGAAATTTTAAAAGCTTTTGTTTTCAAACATTTTTAAGTATTTCAACATTAGGATACATCACTCTGCTACACTGTATTTTGCATGCTTGTCACACACTGTTTTCTCCAAAAATTACTAACATTTAGAAAAATTCCTGTTCCAAAGACAGGTGTCCAATGGAAGATTTACTCAGTGGAACTGAAGGGACAGATGTGGGTTTTAAGGTTTCAGAAATGTATATCATCTTTAATTTCATCTGCAACAGTATGTCTTGCAATAATGTAAAAAAATTGTATCTTACAGATTTGTTAAGGGGAAAAAAACAATAGTAATAAGGTGGGAGTGAATTATGGAGTATTTGTTATTATCTCCAGAACAGCAAACTTTGCTCTGCTGTCATTTGGCATGTGCTTCTTTCTCAGAAACACTGAAAAGGGCAAAGCAAGTGTCAGGTGTGATTTCTCTTGGCATCTTTTGGATGCCTACAGAGAGCAGTCACCCTCGGAGCTGCAGCCTTCACAACATGTTAGCTGAGGACTGCAGTGCTTTTGCTTCCTTCTTTTTATTCCCCCATTGGGAAAACTATTCATTGTTTTCCCAATTCATTGTTCAAATTCAGCGTTTTCATCAGTTCAAATTCATCATTGTTCCAATTGAGCATTACTGAAATTATAGATTAAGAAATGACAGTCGATAATAATGGGAGGGGGAAGGTGACACTGATAGCTTAGACTGAACTTAATTGTATCCTCAGAAAAACCACAGCTCCTAAGAAGGGACCCTGTGACTTTCTGACTCCCCTTCCTGCCACACACACAGCCTTTTCAGATGCTCTGTGACAAAACAGAGTGGCTTACCACAGCAACTGCCTGGGACTGCAGGAGTTCTGTTGAGGTCATCACGGTGAAATAGGAAATGTTTATCAGGACGTAACAAACTGTAACCAAGGGGATTCCAATAATTATAGAGAGCGGTAGGTTTCTAAGGAATGCAAAAGGGACACCCCATCAGCATTGCTGTGTCACTGCTAGAGCTGTCATAGTCAACTGTGGACTCTTCTCTATATGCTCTTTAAGTGTATTTACATTTTTTTTTTACTTTAGAGCTATGGAAATCAGGATTAGAAGAAAGGAAAAATACAAATTTATAGCCTGTCATACACGCTAATTAGCTTTAGCTGTTAATGCTCAAACCTTGAATAACTGCTGCTTTTAAAAAACAACCCAAAACATTGTAGAAAAATATATAAAGGGTTGGGTTTTTGCCAATAGAAACAATGCTTTCCTACCTGTAAGGATTTTTAAGTTCTTCTGTGATGTAATTGAGTTGATTCCTGGAAGGAAAAACATTCATACACTATTTGAGCAGTCAGGTGTTGAAATACTGCTACACTATGAGGTTGGGTGTTAATTTTGTGCTTTTTACCTTTTCAGTTAAAAACAACACAGTCGATCTTTTAAGTGGGAAAACTGCAGGACAAAACCTGTGTGAGCTTCTTATCCCAATGCCAGCCTCTTGATTCACCATCTCTTTCCCCATGATCTCTATTCCCTCTGAGATTTTGAAATCTTGGATTAAAATATCCCAGAACAATGAAATGAAAATTTGGCAGATATCTCAGATTTACAAAGTTGCCTTTTACCTTCAAGCTTTGCAGTACCCGAGTCTTTTCAAATAAAAATGTAAAGAGTTGGTTTTTACAAAGGCAAATTTTCAAATGTTGGTGCCTGGTGTTACATACACAAATAATTATTTAGGCACCAGCATCTTTGCCCCCTTAAAAAAATCTGAATTAGCAGATTTACATGCCCGAGTTGAGAAACTTGAGCTTGGAAACAGAACCTGAAAGAGTAATCTATTTAAAAATAAATTCAGTTTTAAAAGCTTTTAAGTGGGACTCGCTTTGTTGTAAGTCAAGGTATATATTCTTATTTCTTTCCAAGATACAGTAGTTTGAACATTGAAGAACAGCAGTCATGGATTTGTGACCTGGAGGGAGAGCTATTTTGCCCAACCCAGTGGAATTAAACTGTGCTCTCCTCTCCTCAGACCTGCAGCAAAGCAGTAGCCCTTTCAGGACCTAGAATTATTCTTTTCCCTAATAAAGAACTAATAAAAGGGGGTAGAGTTTTTTGGCTGTTTTTAACCAAACTGCTGTTCTTTTTCCACCATTCATCATGAGATTCTTAATAACTTTTTCAGAGTTCAACAGGGAGAAAATAAGCTGGTTCAAGGCTGTTAAACTAACTCTTAGATGTAGTAAAGATTCCTTACCATCCATCATATGCCCAGAGTCCATTATAAAATGCCAAACTGATAGAACTTATAGAAATTTTACTGTCCTTGAAAGAATCTTTGAAGTTTTCAGTTTTTCCTGCAAATAAGATGTAATTACTGATCAGTGTTGAAGCTAATTCTTGTCATCCCATCAGATCCAACATCTTTAAACTTCTCATTGATAGAACCAACTAAAAGCCTTTTTGTATTAATTGATCTGTAGGGTTGCATTTCCCCACCATTCCCCCTATCTGAAAGAAATTACCACAGTTCCCAAGAGATGCAGAACTAAAACCCTGAATAAAGAGAGTCAGGGCTGTGCCTTATTACTGTCACTTCCTTTAGTGGGGAATCCATTAATGATCATTAATTTTTTCAAGTAATGTATATTTGATTACCTTGTGCAAGGAGAACAATTCCACTTACAATAATGACTGTGACAATGATCATTTTAGCAGCCGTGAGAAAATTCTGGAGGTAACTTCCCAGCTTCACACTCAGTGAATTCACAGTTGTAATTACCACTGAAAGAAATTAAATGATAAAGTTTTGCATTAAGTTTGTCAGAATTGAAGGAAAGGTTGCTTTTTAACCCTAAACACCCCCCACCCCTTTACACTGTACTTTATCCTCACACTTGTCTGTATTCTATAGAGTTTTTAACATACTGTGTTTGGATAACTTGTAAAAGAGTGAGGAAAGACACTTTTCTGAGTTAGATTTTGGTAGTACCTCTAACAAAAAAAAAATACCCTGAAGTTGCCCAGCATTCTGATAAATACAGAAATAACCTTTCCACACTTACTTTTCTCCCTTTTCTGCTAGAGGTAAGCGTTCATTACACAGTTGCATCAATCTTAATAAAATAACCTTGGACTGGGAACAAACCATTTTTAAACCTTCTTCTATGTTGTTGAATTAATTATTATGGGAAGGACTCTATATTGTGTCTCAAAGATTTCTGCTGTGCCAGGGGGCTCATGTGCACTGACTGATGGGGCCAAACACAAGTCACTGTGCAATTTTGGGTGTGGTGTGGCTTAAAAAAGAGGTTTTCTTACCAATGGCTGCTGCTGCCAGACACTTGATGACAGCCTGGGGCGGATCACAGCCTGGATAAAAGGGAGCTGATGCATATTCTGCAAAGCTGAGACAAATGATTGCAAAGGAGCTGGGTTTGGTGACCAGTAAGCTCGTCCAGGAAAAGAGAAATGCTGGGATTGGGCCAAAAGCCTCCATGAGGTAAGGATATTCTCCTCCAGACTTCGTGATCATCGTACCCAGCTCCGCAAAGCAAAGTGCACCTGAGTGACAAGAAAAGCAACTTTTTATGCCTGGCCAGAAGGGATGATCACTTTTTAATAGGTAGAAAAGCGAAGGAAATTGATACATACAGTGCACCATTACTCTCTGTGTTTCTGTATATTTTACTGTACACACAAAATGAAATTTCAATTACTCGTGAGCAGTTGGAAAACATCCCCTGAAATTAATAAGATACAGGGCAAAAATCACTGCTGTTGATATGTAAGACTTGGCCAAACCCAGTACAAGCGTTTTGGTTTCATATTAGATTGCTGTTTAAGAAACCAACACTACAAGAAGCTTTTCACTGAGAATTGCACTGACTGACAAACCTTTTGGAAACCCAAAAAAACAGACTTGCTGCTCAGTTTTGAAGCAACAAGTGTGCTGAGTGCAGTGATAGTTCAGATCTATTAGTGTATGTGGTATCTTGCATTAAGGGTTTTCTTTATGCCCTGTCCTTTGATATAATGCTCAAAGGATTCCTTTGTTTTGCTCCTTGAAATATTTTGAGGGGTTTAGTGTGAAATTTTCAGGTAATAGAATTAGAGTGGCACAAGGAGAAAACCAGCCCAGCTCCCTGCCAGTAGATGTCACATTTTGCCAGCGATTCAAGTAGAAGAGTATTCTCTTTATTACAGCCAGTGGATGAGGCCAGCAAAACTAAAACTTGATTTCAAAATAAATTGAGAGCATGGTTTACAATTTTAAAAACTCAATTTGTCTTTTATAAACAGCACATTTTAAATTTATGGCCAAGTACTGCTACGCATAAATACGTCAGTATTTAACTGATTTTGGTCTATTAGCTGATTTGGTCAATGAGAGCAGTTTGCAAAAACAGGAGATATAAAGATTTAGGCAGAGATTTGGATTCTTTGTTGACTCCTTTACCTAATGTTGCCAGAACTCCACAGGCTGCCCAGATGGTTAAACAAGGACCCACAGCTTCAACATTGGCAAGTACTGACTTTGGAGAGACAAAGATGCCTGAACCAATAATTGTACCAACAATCATACAGATTCCACTGAAGAGGCCCACCTTGAAAATAAAATGAGACGTTTTTGTAAGTAATTTCTAGAAATTCAGCAATTACTTATCAGTATCATAGATCTACAGTAATTATCATTACTTATCAGTTTTTAATATATACATTGTACAAAGAAATATAGTGAAATATTCCATGGAGTTTCCCTTTTCTTCCCAAGATGTATCTGCACCATGTGGCATACCCTGCTGTTTTCAAAGCTACACCTACTTTTGTGCTTTGCCTGCCTGTCCATTCCTTTTATTAAACTCTCTTTTGGATTATGTGAGTCTCCAACCAAACCTTGTACAGGTGAGCTTCCCCCTTCCTGTCTCATTGAACACTGAAATTCTTTTATGAGCACTTGATGAATTCCGAATTTCCTAAGCTTCCTAAAACTGGCTTTTAGAGATGGAGTCCATTTTTTGTCTTCCTCTCCTTGCTTTAGGTATTTGTGCCCAGGACTTACCTTGGTACTGCTGGGTGGTGATTAGATCATGGAGTGACCTACACATTACATGAAGCCACCAAAACAAGTGGCGTGGGCTACTTATTTTATTCTGATAATTATGGCAACTCTAATAACATCAGTATTGTCCAGTCTTGGCACCAAATTAAACCCACATCAAGAACCTTTTCCAGGTCACTTAAAGAGGGATTCCAGGCCCTCCTGAGAGCAAGGGACACAGTTGTGTTCTAAAGCAGAGGAGACAGATTTTCCCTGGCCATCAAGTGCCTATTTCATGGCTGGAGACACCAACAAACCTGGAGAGAGCTCAACAACCCCCTGCAACCTCTGAGAGCCACAGGTGGGGGGAAAAAAAAGTTTATGAAGTGAATTCTTTTTCTATCCCATAACTTCAAAGACTTATCCCCAAGTTTTCCCTTGGCTTGCACCAGCACTCTTTGTAGCAATTCGTGGTTTCTGACAATGCACGCCAAGCAGAGGTGGGATGCTGGGACACGGGTGGGGGAGCTGGGACACGGGTGGGGGAGCTGGGACACGGGTGGGGGAGCTGGGACACGGGTGGGGGAGCTGGGACACGGATTGAGCCCCACCACCCCCCTTTGTGCCCGCTGTGCCACCCGGACCGAAGGGGCACAACAAAACGCTTTGCCTGCTTTTGTAGGTTCGTCGCTTGGGGTTCGTGGCTCTGCAGGGATTGCCCATCCTCTGTTCCTTTGCCCCTTCCTTTCCTTTTCCTCCAGCCTTCTTCACCCATTGGGCTTTGCTCGCTGAAGCCTCTAAGGAGACAAGACCAGGTTGTTGGCCGGGGTTGTGCCCAGCCCGTGGGTCGGGACCAGCGCAGGTAAAACCCTGCCAGGGCGAAGGATGCGCACGGAGGGGACAGGGACACGGACACGAGGGGTCCCAATCCTGGTCCTGGTCGTGCTCTCACCTGCGGGATTGCCCTCGGACCCACCTGGCCGGGAATGGCCGTGCTGGGCTTTAATAGCCGGTCCCCTCTCCGAGCTCCTCCAGCGCTCCAGGCACGTGTTATCCTTCTCCCCAAGGCTGCTTCTTATCTAGGAGACCTTCTTCCCGATCTTCACTCAATCAAGCCTTGTCTCGGAGAGGCGAGTATCTGCCAAACACAGCGGGGGCTGCTGGAGTTGTGTAATTAGCAGCTAATTAGCCGGAAGAGTCACCGATGTTCTCCGAGTTGGTTCAGAGAGAACGCCTTGCACTCAGTGTTCTGTCCTGTGTAGAATGAGAAGGTAAATTGGGTTTAAATTGAAATTTAAACTGGAGATTTTTTTTCGGGGTGGGTTTGGCTTGTTTCCCCTGGTATTTGTCTAAAATACAAGCTGGGATAGCGAAGGAAATGACCGGGTTAGTGCCGAGTCTCCAAAGTGGATTCAGTCACAAGTCTCTTCTCTCCTTAGACCCTATAAATACAATTAACAGGACCTGAATGCTGAAGATCATCCTGCAGTGACACAGACAGTAATTAAGGAATGTGTTTGTGGTCAGGCCTCCTAAGTTTGGGGTTGTTTTGCAAATTAAGTAGTAATTGGCTACAAAAACTGTAGCATTTTAAGTTGGCAGAGCACATATCTCAGTATTGTTGGTGGTCTTCAGAAACATTTGGGCTACGAAGACACCCAGGTTATGGTTTGAGTTAAAGATTTTTTTAAAAGTCATCACAAATCCAACTTTAAGACTAAAGCTCTGCTAGAAAATGGCCCACGTGAGGAATGCAGGGCTTGGGTCACTGAATCTCATTGCAGCTTTGTGCCCAGCTCCTCTGTTTAAAGCCACGCTTTGAGACTGTTCCAGTTACACCCTTTAGCAGTTCTTGGGTTTGCTTACCTTATTTATTCATATTTCTTTGGTGTCAATCTGGTCCAGGAATCTTTGTCCAGTGTGTTTCTCCCATTACAATTCCCAGCCAGTTACACAGCAAGGCATGTCCATGGCTGAAACCACAATATGCAGAAGCAGCAGCAGCAGCAGATCAAGTACAGAGGTTATAAAAGGTAATCATTAAAAGCATTCTCGGCGAAGAAGCTTTGAGAAAGGAACCACAGGTAAACCGACAGTCCAATTAGTTTATCTTTAAAAACAGAAAAAACGCCTTTGTTCCATTCGTGAGAGTGTTTATCCAGTGCCTAAGAAGTGTGTTACACAGTGAGAGTGAACCACGATTTGGAGAGTCTTATTTTGATGATCTTTATTAGAAAGCAGCTGCTAATTTAGAAACTCTTTGGAACAATAACCTTGAAGTAATTGTCCTATTATGGGTGCATTAAAACCATCTGTCCGGATGTTTGGTTGCATCATATAAAAAGAGCTGATGTTTTTATCTTGAGAAGGTAGAGAAGCATGAGAAGAAATGTTTCCTTTGTTTCTCATTAACCTGAGGCAGCTGAGTGAGCAGCTTGTGTTCCCTTTGCTTGCAGTTACAATTATTTTCCATTTTTGTAAATATTTAAAAACCTTCCTTTAGTGAAAAATGCCATTCTCTATTTCTATACATTTTTATATTAAGGAAAAAAAGCATTGTTATCCTGAATTCTGGAATAAGGTAACCTCTGTCATTTGAGCTAGTTATCCCTAAAATACTTGCAAGCAACTCCCCCTTAATCATGTTAATCATTTAATTAGTTTTAGCAATGCAGCTGTACAGCTCCTTTGCTGTATGACATTCCAATCAGTAAGTCCTGATCAACCCCCTCTAATTGCAGCTGACTTTTTTTCAGTAAACACCCACTGTAAAAAGCTAAAAGATATTCTGGTATTGGTCCCTGATGATAATTAAGATAATTCTCTTGTTTAGATAATGCCTCATGAACAGGTAGGACAGGGCTGGAAAGAACCCCAAATTGTTGGCCCTGAGTGTCAATAAAACCACCCTAAGCATGATTTGACAGATGTTTTCCTCACCTTTTTTTAAGCTGCTTAAGCAGGCAGGTTTGATCAGCAGGAATTCCCTCTGCGAGGATGATGTAAATCTGTCACTAAAAATGGACTCAAAAGGACATGTGAGGCTCTTGTTCATAATTCCCATGTTTTGTGAGGGCTGAGCCAGACCGGGCTGGGAATGTCTTTCTGCAAGACTGAGGTTGCAAAGTAAGGTCAGGACTGAAAACAAAGCCAAAGCTGTGGTTTTTTAGTCAATGCCTTTTTCTTGCCTTGTTTTTTTCCTGTTTAATTCTCACAGAAATAGGGGTAAGGTACAAGAGCAGCTCTTCCATCTTTTATTGAAAAATGACATTAAAAATGTTCAGACAAAAGTTCTTTATTCCCCCTACAGATAAAGATAATAAAACATGTTAAAATTATAATTTAACTACAAGCACATAAAAAGGCAGGTATCAACAATTTATTCCTGTTTTGCATCTTTTACAAGAACTTTTAAAATATTTTCCATCATAATTCTGACATAGGGTTAAATAAACTAGTAATTTCATATCCTTTAATTTCAGATCCCTCCTTTGGGATCAGATATTATGTAAGGTACCTGTAATTCTCTGTAAGTGATAATTTTGAAGTGGAGATTTATAACCTTCTTATCTTTCCTATGACCTCCCTGAAATGCCACAGAGTATTGAAACAGTCAATATGAAAAGAAGAAGGGATCATATTATGGGGTTTTGTCCTCAAAATGAAGCAGGAACACCTTTCACATCAACTCTGCCCTGGAATTTCCAGATCACCAAAAAAAGGGAAAAAACATTTATGTATTTTTGATGAAAATATAATGGAGTATGTCACCTTTAATACCATGTTAATTAAAGTTTTGCTTAGGGTTTTTTCTTATTTAGTGTAAGAAATCTTTGAGTTTTTTGTGCAAACACGTTTCAGTTGTCTTCTTTTTGCATCAGAACTATAAGCCACTTTGTTTCTTCAAATATAATAAAGGCAACATTGAAAGGATATTGAGGTTTTGCCTAAGCAACTGGTGGCTTCTTTAGTGGTCCTGGAATGTGCATCTGGAGAGTTCCCATCTCTTCAAGAGCTGTCTAAAGTCTCTGTGGTGACTTGACCTTAACTAGGCTGTGTTCCCTTATGAAAATAGAAAAGTATTTTCATTTATTGTCTTGTTCTAGGGGTTAATCTTTTGGGGATGCTGTAAACTTATTAAAGGAGTTGCAGTTCTACCAGGAATCCTGCTTTTCCCCAGCCACTGAAGGACAGAAATAAACACTGATTTCAAGGATTCTAATGTTATTTTCTTCAGGGACAAGAGAAATGGCATTTTACAGCCGTGGGAAAAGACTCCTTCCCTCTCAGACAGGTACACAGATGAAGAGATAAGGAGTTCAAATTCCAAGGGACTACAGAGGTAAACACTCTGCGGGCTTGTCCTATTTAAACCCTGTAGTTTGAACCTTTTCAAATGCTATTTACCAATTAAATCGTAAAAAGTAATTTTCAACTTTAATTCAGGAAATAGCAAGGGCACAGTGTATAAATACACCTTTTATTATCACCAGTCACTAATGATAAAGGTTAATGTTTATTAGGGTTGGTATTTATTGCTTCCAGTAATGAACGTTCTGCTTTGACCAACACTAAAGCCAATGCTGAGGATCATCCAAACTTGCAGCTTTAAATTGAAGCTGAGTATTTACTTTCCATTCCAACCTTGCTGCTTACAGGTTAGTTAATCAGAGGACCAGTCTGTTTCCTTGCACCACCAACAGATGTGCCCTAAAACGTGATCTCACTCTTGGCATCCCTAAGAGCACTTTTTCCCCTGAGTAATTGCAGGTGGAATGTAAGAAAAGAGTCTTTTTTACTAGCTATGGTGATGCCACTGCATTGTAGCATCTTTGCATCTTGTGGCAGTCCACAGAAAATACTAGATGACTGTAGTTCTTAAAGCCCACAGATGCCCTTAATACCCTAATTTTTTCCCTCCTTAGTTCTTGGTTACAGTGTAATTGGTTTTGTCTCTGTGACAAATAAAACTTTTGAAAAGCTGTTCAGGTTTGCTGTAAGTTTTGTACCAGACCTGCCTGAATAGTTTCTGGATGCTGTTTTGAGGCACAGAGTCCTAAAGTAACCTGGGGAAAAGCCAGGAGAATGAAAGGATTTGAGGGTGTAGCTCATGTCAAGTCTCTGGGTGGAGACCTTAAGACAGTGGTGCTGTTGGAGAGTAGTCCTGTCAAATCAGTGTTAAAGACTCTGGCATGCTCAAATTCTATCTTGATGAGCTGGTAAGGTTGTTGCACTTTCTTTATTCCCATCAAAAGCACCTGCCCTTTTCCTTAACTTTGACCAAAGCCAGTGAAATTCTTCATTATTTCTAATAATACACAACTGTGGTAGTTATGGGGTTTTCATAACACTACAGTCTTCTGGTACCATTTAGGTTTTATTATGAAAATGAAGTAAAACCAAAAAGCTGAGCCAGCAAGTTATCTGTAAATCCAAAATAAACTCACTTCATACATGCTACTACAAAGCTGATGTGCCATATTGGGAAAATCAACAAATATGAACCCAAGACAAGTATCCATCAATAATTAAAGACTGGCACTGCTGCAGAAAATGCTCTGGGAAAAAAGGTGGCTTTTGAAGCCACCTAATGTGAAGTGGGATGAACAAAACAATGTGGAGGAGACCTGCACCCCATAAATTGTGCAGTGGACAGCTGGGCATTCAGGCACCACCAGCTGCCACGAGGGTGCTTTGCTCTTGGCTGCCTCAAGAGTCAGATTTTGCCCTGTCCTTGAGATCACCAGGTTTTTGGCAGACAATCTGGTATAAGGACATCCTTGTATCTTGTGATACTGGAAAAGTCAAATTCAGGCACTGAGTTCTCTTTTTTGGGTGATTTTTATCACTGAGATTCTTCTTGAATTTCATTTTTAGTAGGGGATGAAGTTTTCACATCACAATAGCTAAAATCATGTCTGTAAACAAGGTCCTTCTGAGAGCTTTCATCCAAGAGTGGCTCCTGAGCTGTGACAGCACTCCATGGGGTGTTCTTCCTCAAGGACTTATGTAAGAGTTCTCTCATTCTCCTGTTTTCTTTGGTTGCAGATTCCCAAATGACTTCAAGTTCCCCTTCCGTTTTTCTAGGGAAAAAAATTAAGAGAAATCCTGATTTTAACAACGTTTCAGCAGTACAGAACTACAGGATGTGGATAAGCAAATTAGAAATGGCCTGTATTTAGGTGCTTGAAATTACCTGACTGAAATTCATTCTTATTTTGCTTTTGAAAAAGCCCATTAAATGTAATGCTAGAGGATATGACCAGAAAAGACAGACTTGGAGCTATATAACAAGATGGATTAATTCTCAGCTAATACCTCTTTGTGGCAGCCAAACTAAAGTGGTGTAAACTAGGAGGGCAGACAAAGCTAGAGGACAGTCCTTGAGGCATTACAACCTTGCAGGCTCATATCTGATGCCCAAGCATAAATGAACAGATTATTTAGTATCTTTAGTATCTTTCTCAAGGAAAAGGTTATTTTTTAAGCATGGAAGCTAACACGATTTAATAATACAGTGTATTCCAGCACAGATTTTTCAGTAAGTTATATTTGGTCAAGGTTAAGCTCTTGGGTTTCCTCTGACTCACTTCTAGTATGTATCAAAGTACAAAAAAAATAAGGAAATCAAGATCCATTGAGTGGAAAGCAAAGTTGTTGCATGGAAAACGAGGACACAAATTTTAATGCTATACAGACTAATACAGTCCCTTCAGAGCACTACCTGAAGCCTTGGATAGAGATAGCCTTCTACACAAATTCTCCCCAGTACCAGGCTCCAAAAAGGAGAAACAAACCAATGCAGAACATAAATAAATGCCTTGAGATTAAATGCTGTCAGACTGCATTACTGGCAAAAAGGGGAAACTAGAAAATACAGGGTCTTACAGAGCCCTTTGGGATTGATAACACTGAGAATGAAGTGGTGAAAAGTGGCTCAGACCCAGTACCAGCCCACCTCGTGTTTCACCTTATACCTGATATATACATGGAAGATGAAAAAAACCTTGTAGAGAAGAGCTTTAGATTATTCTAGTATATATTGCTTTTGGTGGTGGAGGAGACCAATAACCATTGAGAATGGAATTAAAGCAAAAAGCAGTAAGTGAAAGCAGTATAGTTCCTAAAAGCAGATTCTTTTTTAGACAGAAGAGTGTACAATTTTTGTCATGGTTACAGTTTTGTAAGTCAGGTAAGACAGCTGCTCTGCCTTGCCTGTGCACAGCTGTAAGGCTTTTCTGCTCTTCACCCTCTCTCAAGGGCACTCTATAGCACTTTCAAACCTGCATTTCACATCTGAAGCACAGCAGCTGTAACTATCTCAAGTGCTGTTTCTCTGCAGAAGATTTACAAAATAAACTCTGACCTAGAAAACTCATAAAGGAAAGTGTCCTGTGAAATAAGACTGGAAGAATTTATGACCCTGGTTTTTTACCCTAGGACTGCATCATCAACTTTGTTTCTATCTCAAACATGCAATGTATCTTATTTAAGGTATGGGATAATGATGCTGCTGAAGATTACTCTGTGAATAATAACCATTAGCTGCCTGAAGAACAAAATGGTATTTTATTTATCAAAATAACAATTATATCTTTATGTGTTCCTTTTTAAAAACCAAGTAGAAAAATTCTCATCCCTTGGATGCAATGAGTAACTCCTGATTGTTGTCATCAGGACAAAACTAAATGCAAGAGCAAAAGCAATTCTATGAAAAAGTTTTCTGATTAGTTCAATCTGGGGTTTTATGCTAATTTCAGATCTTAATGGAACATTCATTTTACAACTCCAGTACTCACACCTATTTGATAGCACTATATAAAGTAATTCAGAGGAACTGTGCTGATATAAGGTAGATGATAACAAGCTCTGTTTTTCTATTGTCTCTTAAAATCTATTTAAATCTATTATTTCACAATGGCAGTGAAGACTTGAGAAATGATTATTACTTTTCTTCAGTTGTAAACAGTTTTTCCTTTATGCTGATAATATGAATGTGCTATGAAGCTTTCCACTACCAGAGGGAAAAAAATACCTTTAAAGGATATTTAGCACTGATGGTCATAATCTTATATAAATCTGTTCAATTATATTTTCTTCTCTTTATTTTGCATGTAGCCAATCTAAGTCACTAATAGAGCAGTAAGACAGATTCAAAAGGATACAAGTCTTATTCATTAGATTAATTTCCTACTCATCTGAAAACTGTTGAGGACTGTGGATGGCCAAGAGTTCAGCCTTTAGCAGGAGATGCTTTTAAATAAACTAACATACATCCTGATTTACAGAACCCCCTCAAATCATCAAAGATTATAAATCTTAAGAACAAGAGTAGCCATCCAGCACAAATTCCTCCTCCCAGAGATCTTCCCTGGAGCTAAAAGCTAAGAGCAAGGTTTGAGCATTTCCAGTGTGGCTAGAATGAGTGAGAAGAGCGACGCAGAGCACACCCCACGAGGCTCTGGCTGTGTGCAGGAGCCTCCCCTCTGCCTTTTGGCCATGAGAGCTCCCTGGCTGGCTCCTGCCTGTGCCTCACTCACCTCTTCTGCTGCAGCACTTCCTCCAGGGTTTCCTGCTTGTCCTGCAGCAGGTACCGGAGGTACTTCATTTCCTGCTCATACTGCGCAATCTTCCCCGCAAACTCTTTCTCCTGCTCGGTCATCTTGAGACTGATCCCCCCAAGCTTCCCAGCTGCCTTCTTTTTATATACCTGGAAGGGTTAAAGAGAATGGGGAAAATGGGATTGTAGGAGGAATAAGGACAGGTCACTACCGACAAAAGAAACTAGTGACATTGATTTGCAGTGATTTCCATCAGTGTTGCCTTGCTTAAGCATGTCAGGTAGGTTGCATTATGGCATTTTTTTAACCTCTCTGTTAATTTGAAGGTATTGCACTTCATTTTGTTCTGCATATAAAACTAGTGTGTACAGTGAACACCATGCTATATGTCTGTCTTGTGAGTGAACAGAATTGGCTGCCAAAAAGGGTCTATTTTCCAAGATGCAAAGCTACACTTTACAGCACATGTTGCTTCCCACTTGTCCCACAGTCATGTTTATCAGCACATAGTGGTGCTGATAAACACAGACATATAAACACAAGAAGTGTTTATGTTTTGATAGTTGTCTAATGTTAATACTGAAAGGAAGAAAAGGATAGCTTTGTGTTTCAAACTAGCTCTCTGCTTCACATAATAGTCCTTCTGTTCAGTGAAGCACAAGTGCTTTTTGCTTGATGGTTATAATAACCAAATATATTGGTCTCATCTCAAAAATAAATAATTTTTGTACAAAATTATTTTGCTTTCTGAAATAACATCCCCATTAAATTGCACAAGCACACGAGGAACTGAAAGCTATGGCTTGTGTATTGTTACAGACATCTAGGTGCTGCTATTCCTGGCAAAACCCAAATCCAATATTAGCTTTTTTTCTCGTGATTACAAGCAGAATGCTAAAACTGTTATTTTTATCTGCAGAATGTGGTGTTTCCTACAGGCCATAGGACAGGGTTTTGGATGGAAGCACCTCCTTTAATAAAACTGTAAACTTCACTAATTGTGAACCTTTGAAAAGACTATTCATGTCTTGCTAATACAAAGTTTTATCTAAGGTGCTAATCACTAAGGTTTTATCTTCACCTGAATCAGAGCAGAAAGACTGTGTCTGCCTGTTGGAGGAATAATAAAAAGGGCATTTTTAGGTATATGCTGTATATAAGGCTTTATAGTCCCTTCCACAAACTGTTCACTTTTTAGCTCTTGTAAAATGTCATCGTAGAGTTTATTTTTCTAGAGCTAATAGGATAATAAATAATAATATTTACCTTGAACATTAGTAATTCTATATTTAAGGATGACTTACATAGGGGTTTTTCTTAGTTTCTTAGTTTCTCACTGTCAGTTCTAAGAAAAGAATCAGAAGCCTGCAAGTTAGCCAGTCCCATCAGCCAACTTTTTAGATTCCCAGAGAAGTCTCCAAAAGGCAGAGTGAGCTGCTTGCACTGTAATACCATGGGAGGCTAAATGAAAACAGGTTCCTTCTGAGCCAGAGAGGAAGGGCAGAGCACAGGGAAACTGCCAGGAAATCTTCCAGCTTTACTCAGGTCCCAGCAGCACTTGGAATACCCTTCTAGGGCAGGTGTCCATAGTGAGAAAGAACCTCCTATCTCTCTTATCACAGAAAAAGGCTGATAAAGCAGCCGGTAGCATCAGTGACATCCATTTTTCACCCACCATTTTCATCATCTTCACCCACCATGCAGCTGCAGGGAGAGGTGTGTGTTTTAAGGCGAGTTTTGTGTTTCCAGTTGCCCAGAAGGTTGTCCCTCTGGCTGCTCCCATCCCACACCTGCTCCTGCTTTGCCAGTCAAAGCCAAGGCCTGTGTGCAGAAGGGTTGCAAAATCAGTGGGGCACAAAAGGGCCAAAGTGCACCATTTTCTTATGGCCAAATGATTATGGCCTGAAAGCAGATAGGAGGGACACACAGCTCTGATCTTGCCCCTGGGAATGGATCATAACAATGTCTACATACAACGTGGCCTGGCAGGTCGGGGTGGCTCTGGGCACACTGACACAGGGTGGCACTTACAGGGCCCTTACAGCACGTCATTACCCGTGAATTGTCCAAGATAACCTCTTAATGCTCTCTGAAGTGAAGCAGGTACCAGCAAACAGAGTGGTGCAGATAAGACTTTCCAGGAAGAAGAGGATGGTAGCACGTAGCTGGAAGTTGTAATATTTTCCTCTAGAGCTGGAAAGGGTAGTCAGCCCAAGGTCAGGGCACCAAGTATAGAGTAAGCAAGATGAGGAATGATCATGGATGCAGCTGCTGGTACTGAAGAGGACAAAATTTACACTCTTCTGAGTCATTTCAGGAAGGTATACTCTGTTACACCTCGTGTACTGAACCATAAACTGGAGAATTCTGACCAGAGAGCAAACAAAACACTATTTCTACAAACAAAGGCTGCTGGCTATGATACACATAATGATCTGGTCACTTTTTGAGGCAACAAAGCCATCTTCTGACAATCATGTGTTGTTTTTCTCAAATCCTTTACCTGTAAAATTGGTATAGGCCATTCCAAGAGAGAAAAAAGTACCATCTGAAGAAAATTTTCTCACTGCTTTATAAAAAGTGCTGCAATTCTGACCCTCCCAGAATAACCCTGTAATGGGAACACTGTGTGTTACAGAACATTGCCAACTGTCTCCCATGGCACCTAAACACTCCTAAAATACTTATAATTAAGATCACTGACAATTATCTTCAGGGCTGTGTAAAAAAAACATGTATGGAAGCAGGGGGAGGAAACTTCTTTTTAGTAGTATATGATGACAGTTCTTGTACCTATAGCCTTACCAGTACAACTGCACTGTGACAGATGAAAAGTGACAGCCTGTATATTCAGAAGATTCAGGGAAAGTGCTGTAGTGTTAATAGAAAAAAAACATTTCCACAGAAACTCAAGATTTCTGTTAAGGGTTTGTTTGCAGTTTGCAGTTTTGTTTGCAGTTTCTTGAAACCTCTGTTCTATCTCAGTGAAAAGAACCTGAGTAAAATGCAGGAACTTTTAAATTTAAAAGCCAACAAAAATCATTGTTAATGGTCTGGGAAAAAGTTCAGCTGTAGTATTATGTGCTGCAGTAAATAAGCTTCCTTATTTGCAGACTGATATTGGCACGGAGATGAACAGTAAATAGTTGGGGAAACCAATTACAAAGGGAAAATATGTTTATGCTGGAGAACTTTTAAAACTATGTGTCCAAAGATATAATTGTATGTGTACGTGACCTACCTTGACAAAAAATAATCTAGCATTACATAAACAAAACTGACTTCATATTTGAGACGTAAGACAAAACTGACACAAGAAAAGGAAATTGAAACATCCTGTTACTTGAGCCTTTACTCATGAACAGAAAACACTTTGCAAACTAATCCAGCATTGTGAAACAAATTTAAAGCTGAAATTATGATTAATAGATCACTAGAGAAAACACTTTATACAGGGTACTTCCTTAGTCCTATCTTACTCTATTCTTTAACCCACTTATCTCTAATCTATCTTCTCTTCTACCCTAAAGAGGGGTATAATGAAATATTGTATTCCCAGTCAGTACAGGAAGGATAGCTCCTACTCAGCAGGTGGTTCAGAGTGCCTGCCATGCATGGCCAGCCTTGCTGGGGGAATTAAGCTCTTTCCTGGTTTGCAGCAGCACTTCTGTGTGAGTGGCACAGTGTGCAAGGCATCTTCTGAGTTCACAGCTAGGACTGAGTGGAGAAGGAAACTGAAACAGCTGCAGAGAAAAGCCAGCATAAATTCAGGTACATTTCTCTCTTCTGTCCACACAGAACAACTTAGGAGTGTAAAAAAGAATCTAATGTTTCATTATCAGTAAGATGATTTCCTTTCCCTTTTGGTTACACTTACTGTTTTCTATGCAAGCAAACTCTGGGGAATAAACCACCTAGTGTAAAACATAATGACACATACCAGATTCATTTAGAGATTCCCCACCTAACACTGCAGTCTGAAAGATTCTGAACATGTTTTGGAATGAAGGGAAAACAGGTGTTGCTGCAGGAAATAAAGTTGCATGAACTGTTCTGCTCTACAAATGTTAAATCCTAGAGGACCAACTAAAGAACAGTTCTAAAGCAAACGTTAATATTTTCCATGATTCAATATGCCTGAAAAATTATATGAAATAAGCCAAAGTACAGTAATTGCTAAATCCCAAACTGAAAAAGGGTCTTTATAAGGAGAATCACTTTTACTTTGCTACATAATTTAAGCATACACAGTTTAAAATACGTAATAAAGCTGTGTATAGAAATACTGACATGGGTTTAGGATTTATTTTAGCAATAACCTGTTATTTAGCTTTAAAGCTAAATAAAGCTAAAAGTGATTTTATCTTTAATAACAGACCTGCCAGATCTTGAGACTTCTCATTGAAAATCAAAACCCACAGGATATTATTAATTTACTTGCTTCAAAAGAATTAATTAAAGGGAAGAACTCTGGGCCAGAAGACCAGATCTACTTTTATGTGCAAGACACAAATGATGTGACCTCCAAGGGAACAGAATTGCTGGACCAAGCACTGTCTGTAGGGCATGTGATGTGTTTCCAGTGGACAGTGGCAGCCCCACAAAGCCTTCCCTCTTTCCTCCCCTCAAGGAACATTTGCAGTGATGTAAAAGCAGCCCCAGCACACCTTTTGAGACACACAGGGTGCATCTGACCTGTAAGAGTTTTGGAGGAGCTTCTTCCTGATGCCATGTAAGGGAACAGATTAAGCAAGGGGTAAATGTGTGCCCTTGGTTGTGTCTAAGGAGCAGAAAATACAGACTCACACTGCAGGCACTGGGAAGGATCTCCAAGCTGTAGCCTGGCAGCTTTTCCCTCCTCACAGCCTAGGGACTCCATGTTCTACTTCATATAATTCTTATCTCTTATCTTGTATCTTGAGGAAATGGCTGAAGATGGCCAAAAGCCAAGGCAAAATAACCTTTTCTAAGATAAGAAATAGCTAACACTCACATTATCAATAGCTGTGCCACCCTTTCGGAAAAATGAATGTGTTTTAAGTACTGTTATCACTGGAAAGATTACACCTAAATACCTCATAAAAAGTTTATCCTGAAACTCAACATACAGGGCAGTTACCCAACATGTGATTTCCTGAGGCAGCAAAGAAATAAATTATACCAGCTTTTAGCAAAGTTCAATTAATACAATAACCAAAGAGCATATGATGTTTGTAGGTGTTGTGTGACTGTTTATGCCCTCTGCTTTATGGACAAAAATAAAGAATAAAAAGGTTTTGCAAGTAGATTAGTCTTATTTCTGCTGAATTGAAACAGCTATATTTAAGAATTTTATTTACAGACTTTTTTCTAATTTCCATTAGTAGTTAATGTATTAATGATCTTTTTTAATTTGTCTTTGCACTTAAAATTCACTACATGTAAATGTTCTTAATTTTATGCAAACCTCTATCCCTTGTAATAGTCACAGAGCTGTTAAATTGCAGAAAGTCTGTATTTACTTGTAGTATATGTATATATTATATGTATTTAACAAGAGCCACTGTCTTGGTAGGGGAGATAGACGTGAATGAGGGTGAAAAAAGCTAAAAACATTTTATGGCTGTATTAGTATAATGAGATAACTCTTTCAGGGTAGTGCAGAAGGAGCTGGTCTCCACTAACACAGTGCTGGTGCACACTTGTGTCAGTTGATGCATGAATAGCAGTGTAGGTATTGACTGGAAAAGTGTAAGTCTCTGCTTTAGGGTAAACTGAACAAACTCGACTTAATACAAAGCAGCTTTTGAAAGTAATATATACATTACTTTCTGTATATACAAACCAATATACCAGGTCTCTTTCTCTTTTATTAAGATTGCAGTAAAAGCAATAATGGTAGCACCAAAGATGTTGAAACATAAGTGTTTCAAATTTTATTTCATGCTATATGCTTTTACAGTGCAATTACACTCTGTGCTTTGTATTTGTTTAGAGTTGTAAAACCAACCTATAATGTATTCTCTAACTAGGCTGCATGTTTGAACACCCTCTGAATTTCTAAATCCTCTACCCTATGGCCATGTGAAAGTACTTGATGGTAACTGTACACTTGAGATACAGTTTTAATTCTTCCAAATCAAATTGTAATAGACTTCAAGTTGAAGTATGAGCACAGCCTCCAAAAAGTGTGACCTGGGTCACACCACAGAGCAAGAATGAAATACAAATAACCTTTCATTATTTTCACAGCTAGTCACAGTTCTCCAGGTAAAGGTGTGCATGCAATAATCTGGCAGACAGGCAATGGAGGAACACAATGGAAGAAGATACTCGTGAAAACTGTAACTATGATCTGTTTTGCTTTTTAAAAAATTTTAAGATAATTCAAAAGCCTGTCATAAAAACGCTGACACAAATTAACTATTGACTCTTCTCATTAAAAAACACAAAATGTTTCACAATATTTAGCTTAGAAACAGTTTACCTTAACTTTTTCTTCCAGTCTTCCTAAGCGTAGGCTGCCTTCTATCATTTTATTGAGAACACCCTGCTTCTCATTTTCCAAAGATGTGGCCTGCAACCATAGAGTAAAAATAACTGCATGTAATCATTACATGAGACAGGGCAGACAAAATACATCCACTGAGGAGGACACACCAATTCCATTTTGAGCTCCAACAGACTGAGGAATCCTGAAAATGACTGATTAATAACTTGTCACCTGACCGTGAATACTATGAAACAGTATTATTCTGAAAGGATTAATTAATTAATTAAATAATAATAATAAAAAAAAAAAATTTGTTTGTATACATAGGGATCCCATCTGTACACATGAGACTCATCCTTTGGGTCAGATTTAGCATCTGCTCCCAAAAGAGCCCTTGAAACTGGCAAGGACTCTGACAGGTGGCTTGTGAAACTTGTCTGTCCTGTGACTGTTTTCACTGTTTCACAGGCACTACATTCCCAGATATAAAAAGTAAACCAAGCAAAAATGCATAAGCTATGAACAACGAAATAACTTTACCACTGTGAGAGGCTTCAATTGTTAAACCCACTGAAAGCAGTAAGTAAGTAGCTTTTAGAATCAGCAATGTCTGGCCACCTTGCACTACCCACATCACTGCAGAGACTTCTCCTTTCACAGAAGTCAAAACCAACTGGCACTGCTGGAGTTTGAACTTCTGCTCAGTAAGTGACAGTGTGATTTACTGGGAGGCAGCTGAATCATACAGTACAATACAAGAATAATTATGACAACTGCTAACTCAGGATTACAGTTCATCATCAGTGTTTCACCATCAGAATTGTTCTAAATAAATTTGCTGCTACTGTGTTTTAGGCTGTCACTGTTTTTGGAGATAGTAAATTTAAGATTATCCCTTTATTTTTTGTGGAGATGTGATTACTACAGATATTTTTTTAACCCTCAGTAAGAATATAGGCTAATTTGTTAGTGCTGTACCCTTTCTGCTGTCCCTGTTCTTCTGGATGAAATCTGCAGAAAATGGATTTCAATGCTTTAATGCAATGAATGAATTAGAAAAGAGTAAGGTTAGGGTTAACAGCAGTAGCTGGACTGAGTAAATAAAGCAAACATTACTAAATTTTGAGGTGGGGGAATGATACTACATTTTAAATTCTATGTCATTACCAGTAGTGGTTCTTCAGAATCATTAGGGCCTATCTCCCATTTTTGGGTTGTTTGCTTGTTTTCAGGCCTTGCCATTAGACAACCTGATCAGATTAGCTGACTACAAGGAAGCTGCAGTCTAACTTCCTGGCAAGATTCAGCAATTACAAGTAGGAACAGGTTGTTCTGACTCAGCTTTACTCAGCTTTGACTCAGGCAGCAAAGTAAACTGGATATTTTAAAGTTTTACAGATACTAGAATATTTCAGTTGAAAAATTAGTTTGAATATCTTTCTGCTGTCAGTCCAGACACCTTTAGATTCAGAAACATGTATTAAAATTGTACGATTATGGACTATTTTTAAATACATATAGTTCAACACCAATCTCTAAAATCAGATTAAAAAGTGTCTTTTAAGCTTGAAATATACCATTGCAATCCTTAATGCTCATGGGAATTAAGGCTTAATGATGTTAACTGCAGAAATAAGGGTAATTGCTTTTAGCCAGTCTTCTAGAAAAAAATCTTTTACTAGAGTCTACTGAAATAGCTAAATCCTCAAACTGAAATTACAGCTTTCTTTTTTGATAATTCAAATTAACAGCAAGTTGTGCCAGTAGGATGATAACTGTGTGAAATATCAATTAGATAACATTAATTATTTAAAGGTAAGTACCAAAAACACAAGATGATCACGTTCCTGAGCTATCTTCTCCACCAGACCAATGAGGTTTGTCAGATAGTGATGGCCTGCAATTTCTTTTTCCATCACTTCCTCCAGCTGCAGTTGCAAAAGGTTTATTTTCTTTGTTAGTCGCCTATAAAATGAACAGAAAAAGGAAAATCTTCAGACTGGGAATTAATAATGGCATTAAAAACTTGCATCACATGTGCAAATCAGCACATTCAAGTCTCAATCAATCAAACATACTGTTAAAAATGCACTGGCTCACAATATTTGCAGTGCCAAAAGGATTGTGTCCAACTGTTGAGGCTGTTTTTCTTTACAATATGTTGTCTGAATAACAAAATATAACAAAAATAACAAATAACAAAATAATTATTAACAACAAAAATAATAATGATTCAAAAGAACAGTTTCTGCAATAGCTACAAGCTCCTGTTTCTTAAGAAACACAATAATAATATTGGTTTTTACTTTTTAAAGCATTGTGAGCCCATCTCTGAACCAAACTGTGTCCATGAGAAGGTTTGAAAATAGTGTAAGGCCCTATTTTCAGATGAGAACACAAAGGATTAATTGCTTAGCTAACTACTACTCATACTACTTACTACTACATTAAAGAAAATATATATATATTAAAAAAATACATACATAATATGCATGCAGACACAGAAAAGTGAGCAGGAAAACATACAAAACTTAGCAAAACTTAGCAGCCAGGCCTTTGGATGTGACAAACACATGTTTAGGAAACAGTAGGTAGAAAATACACATTATGGGAAGCCAGACAATTTTACAGACATTTCTGCTGCTCCTTTTAGAAACACAATTATTTCTATACAAGAAAACGAGACTGGTGTGACCTGTTTGTCTTTTTCATCATTTCCATTTCAGTTTCCAGGATCTTCTTGTCAGCCATGGAGTTATTTTTCTCCAAGAGCAGTTTCTTGTTCTCAGCCTGCAGTGATGCCAGCTTTCCCATTGCATCTTCCACCTCGCAGAGCTTTTTCTCCTGCTCCTCTTGTAACCGTCTGCAAAACCAACAGTGTAGAACAGGTGTCATGCACAGACCCACTTCCCTAAAAAGCTGAATTACAGGAAGATAACCCTGCTGAAGATATGAAAAAGATACACTGAGAATGCTTCATGTTCAGAGGTGACATCAGAGAGGTATTAACATTCTCAAAGCATGAATGAATTATTTAAATTATTCATTCTGACTGTACCGTATTTCAATTATAAAAATATGTAGCCCAAATGCATTCCTTTTTTTTTTTTATTCCCCAAAGAAATCACTAGCAATGCCAAAGTACAGGCTCTGAGAGCTTCCCAGGACAGCACTGTACCACAAAACAGGAACCTGCACTATCCAAAGGCTTGAAAGTGAACAAATTTACAGAATGTCTTCAGGGAAACATTACTCTGCATGACAACTTCTGAGTTGTGGTGTTTTGTGTTAGTCCTATAATGTGAAGACTGGAGAAACTCAGAACTTCTAGTTTAGAATTTCAGGATCCTTTAGACATGTTCCCAAGGATAGGAACAATGAGAAAATTTGATATATAGTATTGATAGAAGTAAACAGATTTGACAAAAATGACATTTTTAATGCCTCCTCTTCTGCTATTTCAAACTGGACAATTAGCAGTATGTACCCTGTGGTAGAAACTTCTACCCATGTTTCTAGATCTGGGATTTCCTTCAGTAAATTTAAATGTCTCTAAAAACCAAGACAGTATTTTTGAAATACTTCCTTCCCTTTCTTTGCACCTTGGCAGTTACCAGCAGAGGTTTCCACTGGCCTCCTCCCTACAGAGTGCTGTGTCTGCAGCTCTGTTCGTGTCCATGCTTTGCAGAATTGATTCTCCATGCACCAGATGTAAATTCATACCTGTTCAAATCATTCACCAAAGCCAAGTGCTCCTCTGCTGCTATCCTGCTATCCACTTTGGCTTTCAGCTCTTCACAAGTAGAATACAAAGCTTCTAATTGCTTCTGGTACTTTGCTATCTCTTCTTCTTGACTCTGTTTCTTACCTTCTAAGATTACTATCTGTTTGGTCAACTTTGAAGCTTTTGGGAGGGAAAAAAAAAGCCAATTGGGTATAACAGAACTAATTCAATCACCTAGTGAAACCCCAACAAACCATTAATATGTTAATTCCTAGTTGTTCATAGCATTATGTAACAGTGGATTTGTCAGTTTGTATTTTCTCTTTTGCTGTCTCAAGCAACTTGTTTGAGTAAAATGCTGAAACTTCAAGACTACTTTTCAGAACTATAGGATCATTGAAACATCATTTTACTCTGAAAAATTCTTATTCAGTTTAAAATGCTCTTAAATTATGAAAATGAATGTATTGATAGTTAACAGTTCCTGTCACTTTTTCAGGAGTAACTCAACATGGAGTATGTTGTATAGTGGCAACAGGTGACACTGACACTCTTTTTCAGTATCAGTTACATCCAGAGCTTGATCTTGTATTAATGCTACCTACATTCAGCCACGTCTTTTAGGCATATTATAAAGTTGCCAAAAGACCCCAGCCAAAGAAACCCAAAACCTCCCAAACCCACCAAAACAAAACAAACAAAAAACCCCACACACACCAAACCTGCAGTACCATCTTTAGTTCAAATGACTGGCAACTCAAGCACTTTACCTTCTTGAACATGCTGTCTGTGACTATCTTTTGCTTTAGCTTGTTGGATTTCAAGTTGCTCCATCAACAATCCATTTTCTTCCAAGACCAGCTTGGCCTGGGTTTGCAGCTGCTGCCTGCAATGACAACAAGTTTGTAAATAAAATACACTTCAAATGTTAGCTTATGTCCCAACTGAATTTCAACAATGTAAACTTATAAAATCATATATGAACCTCTTTAAGGAACAAATTAAAACCCCTCACTGAAAGCAATGTCAGGATCTATGGTAAGCTTATTGGAGACATGAACTCACAACGGTGAAAATGGAATTTATTTTAAATAATGTTTAAAACCTTTGACTAACAAAACCAAAAATTCCCTAGAGAAATTTGTCTTTTAAGAAAAACAATACCAGTCTTTCTGATGTTTAAGAAAGCTTAAGACACTATTTGCTGTTCTAGTAAGAGCTTAAAAAGTTGAGGTGTATTAGTCAAAATGCAAGGAGAAATACAGTAAAAGTGTCAGATGGTATCACATGAATTTAAACTGAACAGTTGTCATCAAGCAGCAAGAGCAGCCCAAACCCAAACACAGTGTAGCAAAATATCAAGAAAGGATTTCTGGTGACAAGAGCACAGTGTGTGCCTGCTTTGTCCTGTGTGGCCTGACCTACATAAAAATGCATCTTATTGTGCAGAGATCTACAGTGACAATTTCCCCTACCACCAAACCATACTCTCACCAAAACTTCAGCTCAAGAATACAGCTAACAATTGGCAGCTGAAAAATATAAACAGCAGATTTCTGCAAACACAGAAATGGAAGTCAACTTACACTTGTATCCATGAAAAGCTCTGAGTACAGAAGCTTGTCAGTTCAGCTGACTTCTTTAATTTACTGTGATATTTACTGCAGTGGGCATAAGGGGAAGGAAGCAAATGTCTACCAGCCACTTGCCAAACAGTTAATGGCTATGATCTGCCAAGCCACATCCCCATCCTCAGCTATGCCTGGCACAGCAACACCACACTGAGTGTGAAGAGCCATTGAAGGTGCAGAACAAAAGCTTGGAAAGGTGGTGTTGCTGCTGGTTTCCCTGCCTGGCTGAACCCAACCTTAAAAAACAGCTCCCAGGCAGAGACTACAGCCAGCCTGAAATAGCTCAGAGAGTTATGACCTTCCCCCGTTCATTTGCAGAGAGGCAAAACTAAAAGCAAAGGTGTTCAGTTAAAAAATTAATATTTGAGAAGCTGAAACATCTTTATAAGGAGTGTTTTGGAATTTAGGAACAGTATATAAGCAGTCAAGGATACACAAAATATCCAGTATGTTTTACTGAAGCACCTGTGCAACACTTTGATACCTTTATCAAAGCTATACAATTCTGCCTCGAGGGGGCCCCCATTGACAGTCAGTCTGTGCTGTTGGGTGAATGTGCAGGCAGACTTCAGATGGAAAAGACAGCTTGAGCAAAGTCCTCCTCATGCAGACACTGTGCCATCTGAGCCCTTGCACACAACCACCACCTGTGTCATGGGGCAGCAACAACTTCTATGGCCACTCCCAGGGGATGCTGTTCCAAAAGCTAGTTAGGAATTGTCTTCCAATTTCCACTTGAAGTTTGGTGGTGGTGAATGAATACCCAGTTACTGTTCTAGTAACACTGCCCTATTCTAAAATACCCCAGCACTACAGTGCCTTTCTTTTTCTTTACAGCTGTTGCCTCAAAAAGCTCACCATCACCTTGCAATGGACGAGGACAAACAGTCTCTTCTCCATCTCAGCCACCAACTGATACATGTCTCACTTAGGTAAATTGTTCTTGAGGCTCAAGTATTTTTTACTACTTAACTTCATTACATTTGCATTGTTTCATTTCTCAAGAGTATCAAATTCTTCTAATGCCAAATTCCATTGCCAATTTATATGAGTAGAAAACTGATGTCATTGGCACACTGCAAAAGTATCCAAGCTACAATATTAGGGACAGAATTAAATGGGCTTCAGGTGCAAAACTGCACATTCATATTTAATCTTTATTCCAAAATTATTCCAGATCAGCACTGTTCCATCAAGAGAATTGTTAACTCTTCAGCAAAACAATTTTCTTGAGGGGGAAAAAAATTTTCCTTAAAATCTCTAATATTAAAAGTTTGCATGCAATAAGCAAAATAATTAGTAACTTTTAATTAATTTCTACTAATATAACTTGCCATTCTGCAGGAGTAATGAAGTTATTTCTATTTAATTGCTCATGCAGGTCTTCATTTTCCTTCACCAGCTCTTCAACTCGTGCTTTAAAATTCTTCATATCCTCCTGGAAGACAAAGAATTTCACATGAAATTCTTTAGAAGCACGTATTTTGTTTTAATTCTTACATCAACAAAAATCTTCATAAGCATATATGCTTGGGTTTCTGCTAATTCTGGTCTTACTAGCATATTATCTCACTACTCACTCATGTCTAATTCAGATGTGCATATTTTATTTCTCAATTGTTTTATCAATCTAGTAATATCTGATTAAAAATAATGCTGATATTTGATTTTTACAAGTTGTAGATCCTTAAAATATTTTAAAAGCTGAATTCAGGAAATTCCTAGATGATACCATATATTTTCAGAAGTAATGACATAGATTTGATTATGGTGGACAATACAGTGAATTTGCAATAAACCCCTTGGTGTTTTCTGCTCATTTTATGGCTTAACTTTTTGAAGGAAATAAATTTACTTTTACAGCCTATGAAAGTCCTGCTCTGAAGAAGATGACTACTTTTCAAAGATTCAGTGACAAAATAATACTTCTAAAAAGCAAAAAGGGTGCCCATTCTTTTAATATCTAGAAATAAATCTTCTTCTACCATAAAGCCCACAAGCAAGTGGAAGAGCAGCTACACAGAGCACTGAATTCCCATGAGGAATGACAGCAGTAAATTCTAAAACAGTTGATAAATAACTAAATAATAAATTCTAAAAACAGATTTGACAAAACCATTAAAAAAAATTCAGTAGTTTATTTCCATTTTAGTGTATATTTTCTTTAAATGGCAACTTGCCTCATGTTCAAGAATAAAATCTTCCTTTTCTCTTATTCTGTCTTCATATGCCAACAGAAGAGGTGACAAATACTTCACATCCAACTTAAAAGAAAATTTAAAAATCTATAAATACAAATGAATTCCAATCATCTCATCTGCATTTTTTACTTCTCCTGCTACAGATTGCTAGTTTTAAAAGCTGTTAAGGGGTTTCATAGATGAGTTGCAGACAGAAGTGCAAAGCTTATACATGCAAGCAGAGCAGCAGATGCAGGATGAGATGCAGGATGAGATGCAGGATGCTTCATAGCACCAGGCTGGGAGCAAGCTTTGGAAAGGGAAAGGCTGGATGCTGCATTGGCACACTTCACTAAAAAGCATATCACTCTCTGTAACACAGCAAAATGTGGATGCAAAGCTATGCAAAACCAAACTGAACCACTACAGTGAATACTGCTAATAAAAAAAAAATTATCCTAAATTCATTAGTAGGTGGGAAAGGAATTTTTACATTCTCAAACCTGCAGTTTTAAAACTAAATACATACGTATGTGATTACTGGCTATTATGGCTAGAAAGACAGAGCAGGAGGGTTTTCCTATTCTGTATAGTTCTGAATAACAGTGAGGAAGGAAAATGTAAGATCTGATTAGCATTTCAAGGAGAAATCTTTTACGTATTACAAATGCATTTAATTTCACAGACTATTTGCCTTCTCCTTGCCAGAAATTCATAGGCTACTAGTGGACCCATGACCATGCCTCCCATCAGAATCACTGAAATGTTCTCTTTTCTTCTAGTATCATCTTCAAAATAGTAACAGCAGAAGATTAACAGTTAAGGAGATCAACAATTAAGTGACAGACTGTGGAAGACCTTGAAGCAAACTGTTTGCTAGACTATTCTAAGTGAGGATGGCATTTCTGACTCTCAGGCTAACAGTACTTTCCAGTAATTCAGAGTTTGTGACTGTGTGCAGTCTGTGGTTCACTGGACATTCAACTGGAGCTGCACACATTCATTGCAAAGTTCTGCCCTACATCTTTTTACACGACAAAAAATATATTCTATAGAATAGATATAGAATATATAGAGTATTTATAATATTGTATTAGTATGTGATAGTTCTGCAAAGTAATAATATCCTGAATATTGCTTCCAGTAAAGGAATTCTACTACTTTACTTAGAAAGGAATACACAGAGAAATGAAAATATTCTTTGACTTACCAGCCATGGTGGTGGTGGTCCTTTCATGGGTAAGCTTTTCAGCTTCAGATGCTAGAGTAGATTTTTAAAGAGATACTGACATTATTTTCTGCTTTCTGAAGCAACAACTATCCACACAAGCCTATGTTTCTAACTACATGTGTTGTATATGTAATACACACTCAAAGTCAACAACACTGGAAGTTTAGTATCTTACTAATGCAGGAGAACAATACTGAGTTTTTAAAGTTAGACAATGATAAATGCTTATCTTAAATTTCAAGAAAAAACTATGTAATTTGTAGACTTTGTAGCCAATCTGGAGAAAACAAAAACTTCCAAGATTAAATGACAACATGACATTTCAGTAGAAACTGCCTTTAAAACCAAGATTCTCACCTCTTCTTGGGACAGTGACCTGAATTTAGTTTGATAGCGACTTAATTCTACATTTAAACGATGGACCACCATTTTCAAAGCATCATTTTCATCTACCAGTTCTTGTGCTTGTTGTCTGAGAGAATGTAATTCTGTTGCCTCCTCTATTAAAACAAATATCCAACAAGAAAGTTCAATCAAAACTCAAGAAATGTTCACAACAATGTGTTAATTCTAATGAAAAAGAAAATTCAATAAGAATCATAAGAGAACTTATTGCAAAATTACTAATTACTAATAAAAACCCCAAGGGCCAAGTAATTTTTTTTCATGATTATGTAAGCATTCCTTGACAAAATTTCTACAAATGTAGAAAATACTGTTTGGAAACTATTTCTGAACAGATACTTGCCTAAATCAATGACTTGAAACATACTATTACAGGAATAGGTTGTAAGAAATTAGAATAGCTACTGAACAGCTGGATGTTTCTCCCACCTTCTCTATGGGAGTTCTCTGCAGCTTCTTTAAGTCTTCTGTTTTCTTGTTCTAGTTTCTTCAGCTTTAATTGCTGTTCTTCCATTTGCTGTTTAGTTCCCTCAAACTGCTGGACCACAGCCTGGTATGCCTTGTTCAGAGACCAGTTTTCTTGTTTTAGTTCTCTGAACTTTTCTTTAGTCACGTTTTCCCATGCTTGCCTTGCCCGAACAGACACATCTGTAATGCCACAGTACAAGGTATTTAAATGGTATTTAATCTGTTTTTTCTAATATTAGCATTATGTATGAGTGACACTTGATAAGATATAAATCAGCTCATGGCTCCCAAAAGATAAGACCCGAAAGAATAACAACACTAGATTTGGAGAGAGCTGTGGGGTGGCTGCAAGCTGCCACTTTTCCTCTCAGACACTGAAAACATTCCTTCTTTAAATGGGAAAGAAAGTGTCAGGAGATCTCTCTCTCCCAAGCATCAGTGACTAGAGAGGTGAGACAGAAATGTCCACTGTAGTAAGCAAAGTGTCTGTGCCCTGCATGGACCAGTGAGTCTTCTTGATCCCTCCTTCTTTTAATCACCTTTATAATGCGAGCTTTACCTTCCTTCCCACTGAAGGGCTTCTGTTACTGAACAGAAATTACTTAACAAACCTTACAAAAATCAAATTTTGTATTATTGCCTCACACTCTCAAGTTTTCCTTTCCATCTGCATGGGGTAAACAGCTGACTATTAAAATGAATGCTGAGATTTCAGCCTTGCCAGCATAACCTAATAGCATACAGGCATCAGTGTAACTGAGTACAGGACAAGATTTACATGAAACCCAGCACAGAGCTCTCTCTTGTTACTGATGAATATAACAACTTAGGTGTTTAATAGCATTACAGGCACTTCTGGCCACTGTTAAATTCCTGTGAGAAGGCATAAGATACTTGGACAGCACAGGCCTACACAAACCCATGAACATATCCCATCCATGCAACACACAAGGCTCAGAGGTGCTGGGCCTGAAATTGGCCACAAGGCAGACCATGTATCTCATGCAGGTTTGCCAGTTCAGTTGCAATGGGACACTTCAGAATGGTGACATCTAGTGTAGATTAAATTTGAGGTATTGGAGAAGTCCAGAATGCCTTTACGTTCATTAATCATTTACTTTAGACTTCAAAAGTCACTCAGATTGGAAAATAAAAACAAGTCTAAACCACTTAAAATAAAAAGCCTGGAACTATTGTTTTGATATATACTGCAGAGCACTCAGCATTTTCTCATCTCCTATACAGGAAAAATACTTTCACACACACACTTATACAAGCAGAAAAATGTGGTTTTATATCCACATGCCTATTACTAAAGTGAAGATGTGTCATAAAGGCATATTAAAAGCAGAGTACCTGGGGATGGTGGAGGTTTTTCACATATCAGATTTTCAGGTACTGATTTTTCCTCCTAGCAGAGAAACAAAAAATGAGACAATTTGTTGTAACAGTTACACTTCCTAAAGTTCTCTGAACAGCATCACTGCTGGAGAACTCAAAAAACAAAACTTTAGGAGTTTCTTTTATATAAATCAAGAAAATTTAAGGCTGGATTCACTGCTGGTAATAAATGACTTCTCACTTAGTCATCTTAACATCACTTTGTGACTTATCAATGCCTTCAGTCACTCCTGAAAATTTAAAATTGTCAGTATCATTTTTAGTTGTCAGAAACTTCTCAAAACTACTTTTTTATGGCTGACATAAAAGTCACATAAAGCTTCTTGACCAAATAGTATGGATATTGTTCCCACTTGTTAGTTTGTGTAAAATAAGACTTTGGACTAGTCAATTATGATCAGAAGTTGAACTGTCAGTCCCTGAGTATCAGCAAATAAATTAGGAAAATGTTCTTAAAGTTGAAGAATTTCTCGCTTTTCTGTAAGAAAGTAAAAGTATCTATTTCTACATTTCTAGAAGGTTCATTCACCAGGAAAGAACTACAGGCTCATTTATACCAATGTATTTACTTGAGGTGAACATGACTGATACAGAGCCTTTCTCCATGTTTCTGTAAAACAGCAAGGAAGTTTTGTAAGGATATGCTGCCATGTAATTTAACACACTCCTGGTACCGAGTGACACTGATGATTAAATGAGTCAAAACTTATGAACAATTTCAAAAGAAAATATATGTGGTCAAGAACTTGAAGAAAAAAATTATGATAACAATGGGAGAACTGACCATTTCTGTAAATAATATTCCAGCAAGTT
The DNA here is from genome assembly GCA_035221455.1 of Xenops minutus. NCBI lineage: Eukaryota > Metazoa > Chordata > Aves > Passeriformes > Furnariidae > Xenops > Xenops minutus. The sequence continues at coordinate 2,837,681 of JAWWEE010000018.1, read as the reverse complement.
GAACCTGAGAAACTAAACTTTTGGGTGTTCTTTTTCAACCCTATGAAATCAGTCAGACAGGCCCAGCTGAGAAACTATAGAAAAATGTGGTAAAGTCAGGCTGAGAATTTGAAAATGGTCAGTAAGAGCTATCTCTTGTTACACTATGATGTGTCCCATTCTCAGTTTCTTTCTTTCACATGAGGAGTAACAGAAGACAAGAAAAAAACCAATCCAATCTTTGTACAGCATATTTACCTATACGGTTGTATTTTTTCAAAAGGAATCATTAGCCATTCTTGTACTCCAAAAGAAAAAGATCCCTAGTGGCAATAAATTAATTTTCTTTTAAGTGACTGCAAACTATCAGCTCTTTTATTACACCCTATTTTTCAATAATCAACCTTTAAGCAAGTCTTACCTTTAAATTCAAGCCAAGATGTTGGTCTTCTGCTAAAGAAGAAAAATAGATCTTTCAGTCAATTAAAAATTATTTGTAAGTCCATAAGCTCTAAGGGCTCATAAGGATATGTATGCACACCTATTAAACACTGCAAATAAAGGTAAGAAAGTCCTCCCCAAAGCACAAATGAGATCACTGACTTTCCATTATCTCTTTCATGGTGTATCAGGACACTGATGTGAGTGACCCCTTTCTTTACCTCACACTGTATAGATGCAAGTGATGATGAAATGATGCTGTACTGTTGGCTTCCATTATAATTTAGGATTTGACTAAAGGGCAAATGAAATATTTTCATAGATTTTACTGGGTTTGAATCCTACTGCACCTCTGAGCAAAGCAAGTGCAGTTCTGACAGCATTCAAGACCTGCAGCACTTACTGTGTAGCAGAGGGACTATAAATGCTTTATTGATCCTGTTCTTTTCAGTTTAATGCCTTCACTTCCCAAATGGTTTTAGCAAAGCACCTTATTCTTTCTGGATATTCCTCTCTATAAAACTTTTCAAATTACTCCCCTGAAATAATACTGAAAAAACACTGGGATCCAACATGAATAAAACTTAGAAAGACACCATATTTTCAAAACAGCCTCAGTTCTGCTTGTTTCCTATCCAACAGCGACAGAGTGCTGCCATCCTCTGTAGAAACTGCATTTTCCAGCTCTGAAACAATTCTCATTTCCCATTTTCCTGATTCTAAAATAACAGACAAGATAATTATGCAACGAGACTGACACAAGTAGATTGGTCTTGCTGTGTTAACTTTTTCTCCACAATATTGTATTGTTACAAGAAAGTAGCTTAATGACGGATCCAATTATAAACCAGATGTCCCTGATCTAATGAAATTACTTATTGAAAACCAATTATTTGTGAAGCTTAACAATTCAGAGCTTATGGTGATAACCTGAGACTGATGATAATTAACTTCTCTATTCTACAGAAACATCCTCTGTGACCTGATGTACAGTTTTAAGGCCCAGACCTTAAAAAACAGCAATAATCATACAACTTCTGTAGATATCATGTCATTTGACTATTAAAAATCCCAAAAGTTCTTACTGATGCCACACATGGCGTTTTTTCAGGCAAGAAAAACGTCTGATTAAAAATGTTTTCCTCTATTTCTAGCTTTTCTTTTTTTTTTTAAGATTGGTAGTTTCTGTAGTTCCTACTTTTTTCACTTTTTGAGCACAGCAACACTGTAACTTTCCAGAGCATAAACTGGATTGATTCACTGGATTTATAGTAAAGAATGACTGTATTAGGCAAGACAGAGTTCATAAAACCTTTTTTTTACCCCCCCCCCTCTCTTTTTACACTGGCTGATAGTAGATATTTAGGAAGTCACTCCACAGTGAATATAGACCAATCTTACCTCTTTATACATCTCTCTAATTTTCTGCAACTACTAAAAATTACTGTTAAGTATATAGCAACATTTTAATCACCTTTTTAAAAGAGGGATATACCATTATCATATAGTAGCACATTTATTTTATTCAAAAATTATTTTCCCCAATGGTAATAAAATGTATGGTATTTTGAAGTTAAAGTAAGTTTATTTACCTTCTCCTTCCAAACTTGATTTCTCCACCACTACCTGGGACTCAGTTTCCTGGGAAGGAACCTCTTTCTTGTCAGCCTGAGGGCTAGGAGATGGTAGAAACTCTTCCTATGTAAAAACAGGACAAGCCTATTTAAATCATGATATCACTGTTAAAATAGCCCATGGGCCTCGATGTCTGTCTGAAATCTTTAGTGTGCTAATGTCCTAGTCACACTCAGAACTGTATGTCAATATTTTAAGATAATAAATTATAAGACATACTTTTTTCTGAGGAGGCATTTTTTGAGAGGTATTGTATTGCCTCTTTCCCACTCAGGTACCTCCTCCTGTTTGTCAAGTTTTTGTATCATTTTGGACTGAACTTTAAATGTGCCTCAGGAGTATTAAGTTGTTCACTGGTGGTTAAAACAATCCAAAATCGTAACACAGAAGACAAGGTAATTTATTTCATTTGATTCCCAATCTCCTTGTCTCTAAAGAAGTCTCATCAGCACAATACTGAACCCTTAATTAAGCTTGCACCATTTAAAAGCAAAGATCCTAGTGCTGTTAACAAATCATCTACTATGTAAGTACCATGCTCAACATAAATCATTGGACATTTTACAAGACTAAATTATGCATGACAATTTTATACAATACCCGTGTTTCCCTAATAAGAAAAGGCTCCTAATAATCAGAGAGAGGCAATCTGTGAGAACCATCATATCTGCCTAACCCATGTAAGAGTAAATGAATCACAGAAAGAAGCATAGAAAATAAATAGTGAATTTCTGAAGAACAAGAAGAGAAAACAAAGCATCAGAAATATTCAACATGTGCACTAATATATTAGAACATGGTAAAGTAACACATTTAAAAATCCTACCTTTTTATTTTTGAAAGGAACAGCATAAATGGCATTGGTGCTAGAGCTTTCTTCCCTTTTCTCATTGCTCTGAGAGCTGGACTCTGCCTCTTTATCAGCATCTGAGAGAGAGGTGTCCATATCCTCATCTTCACCATAGTTGCCTGATATTTCCAGGGACTGTACAGGAGACCTGTCACAACCATCAAGTTTCCAGGTGGACCTGCACATAAAAAGCAATGTAATGCCTCTTTCAGCTCTGCTGCTTCCTCTTCAAAAAACCCCAACACGAGTAAAGTAGAACCATCAGTCTTACAACATACACAAGTTCAAACACCTAAACTAGCTGCAAAGGAGGAATCTAGCCTGTGTGTATGCTCTAAACAGATAAGTAACATTGGAACCACCCTGGGCTCTCCATCTTAAAGAAAATGCCACATTACACATAGAAGGTGCTAATTCTATCTGTCACATTACTCAGTTTAACTCAGTTAATCACATTTTGTGTAGCTGATCAACAGAAATAATATATGATTTTACTTATAACTGCTGTACCATCCAAGTCTGCCTCTCTGAAGACTGTATGCATGACATCACTTTACAAGAAATGGAGTAAGCATTGACTTCAGACTAAATTTAAGATGTGCTACGAAAAAAGCAGGGGTTTGCTGTAACTCTTTGGTAAAACTGTATCAGTGGCAGATTCCATTTCTAAGCTAAGCTATCAAACCAGAAATGACACACTACCCTATTCTGAGCTCCGTGGCTGTTGCATATGGTTCAAACCCTTCCTGTGGCACAGAGGTGGAATCACTTTCAGAGAGGGATCTCTGCCGGGGCTGAGGAATAGCAACAGTGCGGCCCGTGAGGGTCGTGGTCAGGATGGCTGCTGCTAGAGCAGACCTGGAAGAAAACAGAAAGAAGCCATGCAGCAATGTTGATGTCTTCCTGACCTCCACATTCTAGATATTTTTCCTTTGCAAAATGTCTTCACTATTTAAGCAAAGCAAAATATTCACAGTTAACAAGCATAAGTAACACTGAATGCCTACGGGACTGGTTATAAACTATTAACTCCCAAAGTAAAGCACAAAATGGGGCAAGCTATTGTAAAGCAGCTTTCCAAGAGTAAAGTACAATACTCATTGGTTTTCCCAAATCACATGCATGAAAATCATGGAATATTCTGAGTTACTTTCCCAAAATTCACATCAATCATTTACAGCATTTAGCATTCACTTTAGTGATAACAGTACTACCTGGTCTTGTGCTGAAAAAGTGTACCCAGTCCTGCTATTCTGCCTCCCAGTTCCCATTATTCCCTACTCTGAACCTTTTACTGATGACTCTGAAGTGGTTAATAAATGTTGGCACACTGTAAACCAGGACAAGCATGAAGGAGACAGGAGAGCCTATTTGTGAGACACTGTGGAGTGTAGGGAAGGGGATGATGAAGAGGAAAAGGAAGTAAGAGCTAAGATTAAAGCAGAGAAATGGTGAGGATGGTAAAAGGAAAGACAACTGGAGATGAAAAAGGAAGAAGAAATGAACTAGGATTAAGGAGGAATGTTACAGACTCTAGAAAGACCACAGAAAACAACCAGAATTGAACTAAACACAGAGAAAATACAGAATAAAAACTGTAAGAAACTACAACTTAGAAGAAAAATAGATTTGTATTTTTCTCTATGTAACTTGCCTATATTGCTAAATCAAATCCAACATGGTTTTACATGCCACTTTTTAAAATCCCTGGCATGGCAGCAACATTTAATTTATGGTTTTCTAATGAGCTAAGATTTCCTGACTCACAGCACCGGTGCTGCTGCAGTTCTACACTCTACTGTGGCAGCCAAATTAAAAATCACCCTAACTTTAAATAGTCCATCTGTCTTTGACTCAGAAAAGTCACATATTCTTTATTAGGCTTAAGGCAATAAGGCATATTTAGCATGCTTAGGAATGGCAGAAAAATTCAAAGAGAGGGGAACTGCCCCACTTGAAAATACATCATTTCTATGAAAAGGTTTATGTAAATACTGCAGCAAAGACTCGTGACTCTTCTAATCATGCTTTTCTAGTAGGTTACAGTACTTGAGGAAGGCAAAACCAAACCAAATCAGAACATACCTGGGCCTTTCTGGAGAAGGGTTTGGACTACGAGGGGGAGGGGTGCGGGGAACTGCAGGTTTAGGAGCTATGGTGGCAGCAGGGACCAGGCCATGAGCTATGTGTTTCTAAACGATTTAAAATAAAATTAGTTGGCAATGACTTTAAGGATCACAATGAAAAAAGCACAGAACACGCACAAAAACTAACAATGCAAAATAATATAAAAAGGAAGAACAGTTACATGCCATTAATGGGAACTGAAGACTGGAAATGGCTCCAAGTTTAACTGTCTAACATGTATGAACAGCTGGAAATGAAGGTTAGAAATGTAATTTACAGGAGAACCATGAATGTATGTTTTCTACCCACTATATCACAATCTGCAAAACCAGAATGTTAACATATTCAATCTTTTTCTCTCTATATATATATAAACATGAAAAACAGAACTAGAAAATAACTTTTTTCAAAATATTTGAATGCTGCTTCAGAGTAACAATGATAGTCCCTTTCTTCTAGGGTCTGTCAGTCAGAAGTAACCCTCAGTCCTGGCAGTATAAGATGGAAAAAAACCCTATCACTAAGAGTCTTGTATCAAGGGTTCAACATGAATTAAAAAAAACCCTGAATTTTTTAGCAGCACAGTATTTTTTTTAAAGAGATAACATTAAATACCAGCTCGGAAAAACTGGGACCAGAGTTTTGTACAAAGAGTACTCTGAAGTGAACCCTGTAACACTTGAGGCTGGAAATGAGCTCTGGTCTAGTTCCAGTTTTGGCTCAGAGCTGGCTCAGCTAGAGAGGGTTGCTGGGGATCTGTCCAGTCACATCTTGTGTATCTCCAACCTGGTCCAGTGTTGAATCACAGTATTTTATTATTATGTATGAGTTGAATTGTCTGTGTTTGAATCTGTGCTCATTGCCTCTTGTCCTCTCTCTGCATCAGAATAAGTGATGCCACAATAAAACCCGTCACCTGCACAGATGTTACTTCTCAATTGAGTAAAACAGGCCAAGTTCCTATTATTTCTTCTACAGAGGGTTTTTCCCCCACCAAATTATTCTTTAAATCACTTCTCCACCAGGGGAATGAGGAGGCAAACTGGGAAATACTTTTGTCTTTACAGAAAGGCACATCCAATAACTAAACGGTGCCTTACAAAGAGTGTGTTTTTACTCAGTGTTATCTTGCAAATGCACTGCTCCTGAACTCTGCCGGTCTCTCTGGTATACACTGTTTTGTTTACTAAAGTTTGCCGACGGCAGATACCTCACTGTGATTAGCAGGGAATACAGCTGAGGTAAGAGTCATTCCAGGGTGAAAGTATGATAACAACAGAGGATCAATATTTTAGTTCTGGTAATAAAAGAGTTCAATTAGTTCAAGTGCACTGAGAGGTAACAGCCACAGCACGGCTGACAACCCCTGCAACCTTCTGCTGCTCTCAGCTTTCATGATATTAACTTACTGTTTAAGAAGAGCCCAGCAGACCTTTCTTAGTTGATAATGTTAAATTAGAATAATGTTTTCCTCCAAGAGAAGGTCGATCCTACTGCTCAGAGCTGGCAGACTGCACAACTGTGTTAGCAAACACCAGGATTAGCAAACACTGGAGCCACTTGTGTGTCAACATTAGGAACTACAGCAAGGTCTGCTGGGTTCTTCTTAGCACTAAATTAATACAGTAACTTTTATTAATTCACTCTGGAGTAGTGAATGTGCGCTTTCAGAATTGCAAAGGCAAGTTCGGGGAACCAGAGCAGAATCCAGACCCGGAGAGGATGCAGCCTCGGGAATGCAGCCCGGGGATCCAAGCCTGGGATCCAGCCCCGGGGGGGGGGCGGGATCCAGCCTGGGATGCAGCTCCAGGATCCAGCCCTGGAGATGCAGCTCCAGGATCCAGCCCTGGAGATGCAGCTCCAGGATCCAGCCTCGGGAATGCAGCCCCGGGGGGCAATCCAGCCCCGGGGGATTCAGCTCCAGGATCCAGCCCTGGGGGATTCAGCCCCAGGGGGGATCCAGCCCTTGGAGGAGCCGGAGGAAAGGAGCGCCCCAGCCTCCCCAAATGCTCCAGTCTCAGCCTGGGGTTTATTTTCCTCCCCGATTTCCACCTCAGGCCAAACCGCCCAGCGACCCCCGGCACCAGCCGCCTCCCCGCGGAGCCCCGCGCTGGGCGGCGCGATACTCACGAAGGGGCCGCTGCGGCCTCTCCTGAACAGGAACGCCATCGGGACGGAGCCGGGACAGGGATAAGGACAAGGACAGGGACAAGAATAAGGACAGGGATAAGGACAAGGATAAGGGCAGGGATAAGGGCAGGGACCAGGACAGGCCGCTCCGGCCGCGTCGGGCGCTGCTCCCTCCGCCGCCCACCCGGCAACAACGGCGCCGCGGATTCGCTGCGGGCTCGCGCTCCTCCAATCAGCGTGCGTCTTACTCACCCCATCGCCCGGCCTTAGCAACGCACCGGTGGGCGGGGCAGAGGCCGCTCCTCCCTTCTCATTGGCTCGCGGCGGCAGAGCGCTCGCTCTGATTGGCTGCTGGTGCTGTCAGTCAGGCGCGCGGGGCGGGGTCAGGGTGGGGAGGGTATGGCGGGCTCGGCTGTGGGAGCGGCCTTGTCTGTGTGGGCACAACAGGGACCCCGGCACGGCTGTGGGAGCGGCCCGGGGTGTGTGGGCACAACAGGGACCCCGGCACGGCTGTGGGAGCGGCCTGGTCTGTGTGGGCACGACAGGGACCCCGGCACGGCTGTGGGAGCGGCCCGGGGTGTGGGCAGGGAGGGGATTCTGCCCCTGTGAGGCCACCCCTCGAGTGCATGTCCAGTTCCAGCCCCTCAGGTTAGGAAGGATCTTGAGATGCAGCAGTGTGTGCAGGGAAGGGCAGCGAGGCTGGTGAAGGGTCTGGAGCACAATCCCTGTGAGGAGCAGCTGAGGGAGCTGGGCTTGTTCAGC
>JAWWEE010000018.1:2776894-2829657 GCA_035221455.1 Xenops minutus | reverse complement strand
TCTCAGAGGTCTTTTCCAGCCTTAGTGATTCAGTGATTCTGTGTTTGCAGTGTACGGGCTCCTCTGTGGTGTTCCCTAAAGCGTGCCTTGGTCTCCAAGACTCCCCATTGCCCCTGAAGTCAGAACACTGTAAAGCTGGCAGACCTGAAAATAATCCCTTCCAGCAACTGCCTTGTAATAATCTGTCTGGAGACTCCCAGCAAGGGTGGGTGAGGGCATGGGAGAGGCAGTGTGGGGTTTTGTCACTGTCTGTGTGTTTTAATTCAGACATTTTTCAGATGGAGTGGTTAACGCTGGAAGTGGAATTTGCAAGCCAGCAGCCTGTCTTCAAGTGAACAGAGCTGCTCACTGATTTTGATATGCTAACCATAACTGTAAGGAATCTTGGGGGAGGAGATAGTGTCTCTTCCAGAAAAGTGCATCTTAAGTTTATGATTCAAATTTATAAGTTTGGAACATGTTTGTAAAATATGTTAATACCCCTTCCACATTTCTTCCTAGGGTGTAACTGCCGCTGAAGTGAAAATATAAAGGAGGCCTGATGGCAACAAAAGCAAACTTCCCTGTGACAGCAGGACCTATAGTTGTCCCTTATGGGCATGTGATTGGAAATGAGAAGTGGAGAGGGTCAGAGGTAGCCCAAAAGCTACAAGGTAAGCACAAACAAATGGGAAGAGGACAATTCCTGCAAAGCATTGCCCTCTATCACTCAGCAGTGTTAAGAATGGCTTGAATATACTTTGCTCTGTGCCTGACTGGTATTTGTGGTACAGACTATGCTAGCAGGCTGAACAATCCCATTTGTGTGCCATGTATCTGTGTGATCTGTCATGTTCTCGTGGCTGCAGAGCACTGCGGAGAAGCAGCAGAGGCTGCTCCTGTGGGGCTTTGTGGATATGCATCTCCACTGGACTCCCTTGGATTTACATGGATACTGAACCTGTGCTATCCTTTGTTGGCACAGCAAACTAAATCAGGGTGATCCTTCCAGAAAAGCATGTGATATTTTTGTTCAAGTTCACAGTTAACTGAGTAGTTACAGCATTTACAAACCTGTAGTTGGGACATGCTGTTAATTGGCATTACTAAAGACATCACACAGTGCTTTGAATGGCTTGTCTCAGTTTTACTTAAGGGAAAAAGGCTTTTTTAAAGAATATAAAGTTCATTGTGAAGTCACTAGAATTATTGACACATTAGGAAGGTTGTGCTCTGCAGTAATGGTTAGTATATTTTTAACTACTGTATTTTTAACAATCTCTCCTTAAGAGAAAGTTCGACTCATCTTTGAAGATGGCTTGGGCCTGGTGGACTTTCATCTTTCAGACAGAACTTGCATTTTATATATTTCTGAAGCAGATTTGGTTGCAGGGGATGAATTCAAACGAAGATTGGTTAGGTTTAGAAATGTAAGTGCTAAATAAGTTTTTAATTGATATTTGTTTATTCTGTGCTTCTGAAAACGTTTTCCTTGTGTTATTTTTACATTCTAGAGGAGCTAAACTTTTGAGATAATTTCTACCTGAAAAATGAAAAATTCTGAAGCTATATGATCGTGTTGCATTAAACCTCAGTAATGTGGCTGCAACTTAAGTTCTTCTCTAATTTGCTATCAGGCAGCTCATACTTGAAAAAATTTCACTGTTATCTTGCATCAGCTTGTCATTAATAAGGTCTTTTCTTCTTTTCTTTTCCTTTCAATACAGGCCAGCAATCTTAGGGGACTTGTAATTGTAGAGAAAACCCAGATAAGTAACCAGTACTTCTCAGCAGTACAAAAATTTGTTGTACTTGAACTTGGAATGGTGTTGCTTCCTGTGGCAAATCAAGGAGAAGCTTCTCAGCTCATTATTCAGCTGGTAAGTTTCTGTGTTAGTGGGCAAGTATGTCCTAAAATATGGGGCATGTGGGAAAGCAGGTAGCTCTCAGTCATCACTCATTTCAGGAAGAATACCTGGGACCTTAGAGGGGCACAACATTGTTTGAAAATAAGGAATAAATACCCTGCAACAGTGAGGTGGTAAGATAGTTCAGTGGGAAGAGGGTTAATTGGGAACAAAGGAAACAAGGAACAAAGGTTGAAGAATACAATCCTGGATTTTTTTTCATCTGATCTTGCACTGAGGTGCCCCAGATACCATCAGGCAAACCTCACTTAAATTCTCTGTCAAAACTAACTTGAGATTCTGCTTTCTCTAAGGCTAAAGAAACTGTTCTTTTTTTGTTTCTCTTTATCCTTTCTCTGATTGAATCAAAAAGATTACAAAAATCACTGTTTTCATTTGTGGTTGCTATTAAGAAACTGTTTCCTAGCGAGACTTTGTGGAACTGCATCAAAACCTGTAGTAAGGGCACACACAGAAAAAGGGAGCTCGTTTTTAAAACTTCCTAGGGATTGCACTGGCCTGTTTTGAGATGAAAGAAACTTTAAAAGCTGAAAGCAGAGCTTCTGCTCAAGTGTCCCTCCCGGCTCTGTTTGGCTGCAGGTGCGGGAGCAGAGCAGGGATCAAAGCACCAACCCCTTCCTGTGCAAGCAGCGCTCTCCGCTGGCAGAGCCAGCAGCGTTCCGGGCCGTGCAGCACATCCCGGGAGTGGGGAAAACAAAGGCTCTGCTTCTACTGGAACACTTCGGAAGCATCCACTGCCTTTGTAATGCATCCCTCAGAGAGCTCGAGCAAGTAGTTGGACAAACAGCAGCACAACAAATTTATACCTTTTTATCTTCCTGACACGCAGGTGTAGTGCCGTTTTGCAAAACAAAAGGCTTTTTGTATGTTTTGTTTTCCCCTTGTGAATTATAAAATCTTGTTTTAATAATCATGTGTTATGGTAGTTTTTATTAATCATGCCTGGTAACAACTGGAGGGTGTTGACTCATTGTCTAGGCTCCACTGCTGCTTTGTTACAGCTGTTCTGCTCATGGAGATTGGGCTGTGAAAATTGCCTCAAAAAGAGGGCTGCAAAGTGTTTTGTATCTCTCTGGAACAAAAACAGAGCAAGTTGCATTTTTCAGCATCCCTAGAAAACAATTGAAGAGCTTACTTTTGTCTTCCAGAAAAACACCTTGTTAATATGTGCATAGTGTTACCTTCTCAGGAACTGGAAATATGAGTTACAGTGCTTTAAAAAAGTTAGGATAAGTTGCTTTGTAGCAACTACAATGCTTTGTAGTTTCTGGAGTTCTTCGGAGAGTCCTACTGGAATACATCTTTGACTTTGCACTAACTTATTTCTCTGGTTACTTTCCCACTTCACATGTGATATCAAATAATTCCCTTGAGTCTGGTATCCAAAATCTTGGTTAATTCATGTTGTCCATTTGAATATAGGTTTGGATACTAATTATAAATTACAATATATTTTGACATATCAATTATATTATCAATTATACTGTAATATACACTATAAAGAAAATAACATGGGAGGCTTTGAACAAAATTCTTATTTCATACTGTTCTTTCAATATTAATCTTTTGAAAATTTATTTGTAAAGAGGATTGGTTTTCCTGACATCTTCCATTTTATTTTAAATTATATTCTTATCCCATTTTCTAAAGGTAAAGTTGCCTATATGTTTCTATTGAGGAAGTGTGTGAAAAGCATCTTTCATACTGCTTGGGGTTTGATTTACAGCAGGAAAGCAGCTGGGTAGGATTTTCAACTCCCTTTTGAGGGAGCCTTGCTCTGTAAGCAAGCTCATACCCTGGTTAGCATGGGCAGCAGATAGGCCTGTTATTTATATTGATTCCATACTTGGGATGAAAATACAGCTGTAATTTAGACATAAATATTTCATTTAGAATAACAAACATCAGAATTTCCAGAAGTACAGAACAAGATACAATTCTTTTTTTGGCATGTGATTATTACATTGCAAGGCAAATACCTTTTTACTGCATCAAATCCCATCTGCTCACTGCATTAAATAGAGTTCAGTTGAAGTAGTAACAACTAGTACTAACAGGGCTACAGACTGAACTACTAATCTATTGCTAACCTTTATTTTTTAGGGCTTCATAGCAGTCTTGTACATCCTTGTGGATAGACATTTGTTACAAGTATTCCTGTGGTCTGAGCAAGAACGTAAGGCACACACTAATTGCACTGTAAGTTAATTTGGCTGTTGGCTACCACTCAATGTAGATTGAATCTTTAGTTAGCTGACAGAAACCAGCAGTTTTGACTTGAATTGAGGGGTGTTTTTATAGGGAAACTCTAGAGATATGTTTATGTGCTTCATAAGGAAACCAGTTTTAAACTAAAGTTCCTGTATTGTGCAATTTAAACTTCTAAGAAAGTTTCTTAGATCTTTGTAAGCAACATTACAGAAACACACAAGAGGTACAGCAACAGTAAATAGCAAAAACCTCTAAAACATGCTGTATCATCCGAGCTGTAGCAGAATAAAAAGGCTTCTGTGAAATGGTAACATCTGATTTTTATTCTTAAATAAGTGTCATCAAGATATTTACACCTATTACATAAGAAACTAAAAATAAATGACAACTTTACACCAAGATGCAAACTTTCCCCTTATTTCAGTTTTGAGTATCAAACAGCATATATCTACTCTGTAGATGGCAATGTTAACTAACACTACAGTGTTAGCAATTTTCAATTCATTTCAGAAAATAGAAGAATCTCAGAGAAATGCTCACCAGTTATTTTTTTGTCTCCTTCCTTATTATATATCTATAGCTTGCTCATGAAGTTTTTCAAGGGCAGAATGATTTTTGGGTTTGGTTTTTTTTGCTTGATACGATAGTAAATAAATATTCTGCCACTTAGCACAAGTTAAAGCATCACTGCAATTTATATGCTCTTGATCAATATACTGTAATAATATGTCTGTTTTGAGATTTGTTTCACAGCTATCCATTTTATCAAGACTAGTAGGATACAAGTCTTAAGATAAGTAGGTTAAATAAAGTTGTTTGGAATAAAGCCTGTTTTTAAACAATTGAAACAGCAGGCATTCAAAATGTAACCTAGATCAGAAAAAGAGCGGTTTTTAAAACCCTTTTGGAGTTCAAGAGTATTTTACATGTTAAGCCTTCTCATTCTCTTCCAGAATTAAATGACCTATTGAGTAGAACACACCTAGTACTCTTAGGAAGCAAGTGTCTCTGCATAAAACCCACAATGCTATGACACCACCCCTTGGCACAAGGCTGGTTTCTCTGGATAACACTATAATTCTTTAAAGTAGTGTTGTGATTTATTATTGACTCTAAACTTCAGGAGCAAAATCATCCTGTAACGTGCTCCCTGTTGTTTTGCATGCAGCATCAAGTTTGTAATAAATAACTCCCATCTAGCACAGTCATAATAAAATTAGTCATGCTAACTGTATTTTGGAATTCCAAAGGAATCCAGTCCTCATGTAAACAATTCTATCTATATCTTGTTATTGCATACCTCCCAAACCACTTCATTCCAACCTTCAAATACTTCAGTTTTACAGTTCTTGCCATGTACAGCAAATGAAGTCAGTGGTATTTGTCTGAGTTTCCACATACATATATCAAGATAAAATTGATCGGCGCTTTTATATACATTTTAAACAAAAGTGTCATGTTCACAGATCCTTCCCAAAGATTCAGTACAAAGAACTTTCTGTATTCAGAAGAGTGAAGGGAGAAAGCTTCTTCTTACTCTGAGAGCTTCCAGCCACAGCTGAAGGAAGGCATAGGGTGCTTGCAGCTTTCTGCCTGTTTTTAGTTCCCCAGCTTAGAAAAGGGAGTTTCAGTGGGGCTTTCTTGGTCTGATCATTTTTATCCTCGTCCATGGCTAAACAGATTAAAGAGTATGTCTTCTGCATTCCCACAGAGTATGTTGCACTCTTGCTATGCTGTAGGATAAAGAGAAGCATTATAAGAGTCAGTCACCCAAAATGGGTCAAAACTTCACAGTAACAAAAGGGTACTGTGCAAAGAGCTTTGCAGGGCAGACTGCAGCACGCTGTCTGTGCTAATGACATGGCTAACTGAGCCCTTTGCAGGGCTGGGATCCTGGGGTTTTGCACATGTAGACCCAAGGATCTACTCTGCAAAGCATGAAGGGGCTTGGGAGTCTTCCCATGGGTTGTTAAGCATTTCCTTGCTTCTAAATAACTGTGTAATATGTACACTAGCCTCTCTACAAAGTTAATGTATGTAGTTCTGGCACAGTCTGAAGGGGAGCCCTTTGCTGTCTCTGGACAGTTCTGTGCTGATCCCAACTATGACAACAAGAGCTGCTGGAGGACATTCTTTTGCAATACCTGAAAGGCACAGTGTGTGCCTTGCACAGGCTTCTGTGTCTTATCTTAGCTGTGCCCTGGGGCAATTTCACTTTGTTTCCAGTTGCAGTGTGGAATGGCAGGTGTGTAATTCCTTATTTTCAATAAGGAAAATGAACTTCTTAAACAACGTAAGAAAAGCTAACAGCAGTAAGGGTACCTTGAGAGCTTCTAAGGCAACACTACTTCAGTGCCTAAGCTTGCCAGGGAATGTCAGAAGCATGAAGCAGTGGATTTAGCTGAACTACAGGCTCTTTCACACAGCAACTAAGTTATTCAGAGCTTAACATTTTTTAATCTTGTGATCACTTTCCCTTGGTATAAAGCTTCTACAGCAGCTTAGTAACTGACTAGACAGTTAAAGTCCACCAAAATAAGAAATACATACATTAATCCGTGACCTAATACAAAAGTCACAGGTCATTTATGTAAACAGTGCATAGAAAATAAACATGTAGTCTTGGATGTTCTATTTCATTCCATAATTGTTTCATTGTGGCTTTTTCCAATGCTGATCAGAGTAATACTTTCATCCTCTGGGAAAAGTTAGAGGAAATAAACTATGCCTTGAAATTTATAATGCAATTAATCTAAGTAGCTCCACTACAAAAAAACCCACGACTCAACCATTCTTATGCTCACAGACTACTTTAGCTTGCCAGGTCACAATGATTTAAACAGATTGTTTAAAACTGAACACATGCCTGAAGGCTTTATATATTCCCTGGTAGAGTGGGATATCTGCCTACATGAGAGTACACATTGATCAGGAGCTGAAGGCAGGCAAGTTACAAAACTCACATACATATCCCATCTGCAAACCGTATGTGCCCCATGACATACCAGGGATGCTGCTGTATCCTGGCAACTGACCACCTCCATCTCCAGGGGCTGCTCTCCCACGCTTCGCAGTTTTGCCAGCACCTCATTCACTCCGAGCCACTTGCAATCCACACCACCCACTGAAACAATGTAGTCACCTTCCTTCAGGCCCATGGACTGGCAAAAGATTGTGCACGGGTTATTGTCTTGGATTTTAAGATGCATAAAACGTTTTTGTCGTCATAGAGTACATGCTCTAAAGCCACTGCCCTCCTAGATGCTGCAAACCCACTGTCTAGCCAGGCATGTGCACCTTTCTCAAGTACACAAAGTACCTATTGAGTTACCCCTGAGAAATGTGGTTCTGGTATACAGAAATGTTGGCTCTTTTTACATCCCTTTTGCTTTTCTCCTTAAGTAAATGAGCCCAGGTTTTTGCTACCCTATCATCCTCCACAAGATTATTTTTTCTGCTGTGTTTACTTCTTCATTATTTTTATTTGTATTTCTGTGGTTCCTTCTGCCTTTTCTATAGCTAAATTGTGCTCATTGCTACTTCCTGCTTTATCCCTTTGGATTCTCCCCTGAAAGAACAACAGAGTACAAGCCAATAAAATGTTCTTTCCCCTCTTTCCTTGGGCACACACAACCTTGCCTTCCCTTCCTGATCCTCATGCTTATTATTTTTGCTACTTTTTAAAGCATTTATCCTTTCTAACTTCTTGAATTAAACAAGGAGTAACATTTGCTTTTATTACTTGTAACTTTTTAACTATTAAGAGCAAACAGAGAAAGAAATCAACTCTAGTCTCAGCTGATGTCAGAGATACGGATACTCTAACTTAACCTACAGTGTACATAGCACAGAAAATGTGATCAGATTGTAAGAATTGATTATATTAACACATAGAACTCAGTAAATACTCTGTGCCAGAGTTTGCAGAGACTGCTGATATTGCACCAATGTACTTACTGCTGCAGGACAAGCTGGATCAAGGCAATAAACCTGTGCTGGTGACCCTCCTTTCAGATGGAAGCCGAGCCCTCCTGCTCCCTGGGGGATGCGAATGGTCCGTGGAGCTGTCCACCTCTGCTTGGCTGAGAACACTGTCAGTGGGCCCTGCAGGGAATATTATGGTGTGCTCTCACTCCTGAGTAAGCATTTCTGCTCTTTCAGTGCTTTAAAGCTCATCCTGCATAGATTTTACTCAGCTGAACTTCCAGCTGCTCCCCACGAAGTGCCGAGTTCTACTTTATGACTGTTCAGGTGACACTCAGAGTGGGATAAACAACAGCCAAGTTGTTCCAGGATCTCTGTTAAGGTGTGCAGAACCCCGTGGCTGCAGCAGACTCTAAAATCCTATATGGCTCCATTTTGGAGGGAATAAACTGATTCATAATTCCCAATTCCTTCTGCTCACCAACATGCACAAAGCCAGCTGAAAGACTGGCACGTGCAAGTCCCCCATTCTGCGTGCCCATCTCCAAGGACCCCAACTTTGAAACTGTGTGCAATTATTTATTAAAATTTCATGGGATTTTTATGAAGCTTGTCAAGACTGAATGGTGTGCAATCCATATACAAATGACTCTTATTCTTTGCTAGTCTCAAGCTGAGTTATCCCTCTAAAGCTAGGAATGATATCTCCAATAACTTTAGCCAAAAAAACAGTTTCTACAGGATCATTTTTTCAGGCTAAAACATTTGTGTCCCTATCCTCACATTAGAGTGAATTTATACTTGCTATCAAAATGGCAGAGGTTGCTCAGCATTAGCATTTTACATACCAGCCTGTGGAAGAAGTCTTTAACTTTCACCTTGGAAAACTGAGGAGGAATTGTTTCTATTTTATGCTCTGTTTTAGCTAAAACAAAAAGGAAAGAAAATTAGTTTCCTCTCTACTATTAGTTAAAAGACATAAACATTTATTTTTCTTGCATTCCAGGCTAGATAGAAATTTCTCCTAGATTCTTGCCAGGCTGTAGAAAAACCTCAGTTTTTTGTGGAAATTTGTAAGACAAGTATCTGAATCACCTTAAAAATATCTTCAGATCTCATAATATCAACACAGAAAACTTAAAAAAATCCACCCAAACAAAACTATGCTATTCCCTCTTTATTTTTCCTTGAAAAGCATTTAAATCCAGCACTCATACTTCTCTACTGCTTCCAAAGAGGAAAAAGTTGTCTGAGCTGGACTAAGGCAGAAAAAACCAATAGCAGTCAAATTGAGTTAACAACCTAAACTAATCAAGAGTTGTGCCTCAAGAAACAGCTACTAGTCTTCCCCTAAATGATTTTAACTTTTAAAGTTTCCCCATTTTTTCCAGTTCTCAAGACAGTCACCAAAAAAGCTGAATTCTAACTAAGCATCATTGTTATTTACCCCAGAAAAGTGTTGCCTGAGACAAACACTGTACAACAGCTGCAATAAAAAATTGAGGAACCACGTAAGGAATCTGAACTCTACAAATGTACAGCATATACATTATAACATTATTTCTGTTATTATATCTATATCCACATATATAAATTGAAGGCATATCCTCATGAAATCACATCCACGTATAGTTAGATAGCCTGTATTTCAGGCTGTGCACACTTACGAAGGACATCTGGAGCCTGGATTAGACTTAGAAAGTCATCTTCTGTCTCTTGCTGAGCATACTTGAGAAGAGAACGTTTATGGGCAGCCGTCAGAACCTCCTGGAGAACATCAATGTTCCGAAGCTTCTTGCACAGCCCACAGACTCTCAGAGCCTCCTCGTGGTAAACTATGGCTTTGCGTAAATGTGCTTTCCCTGGAACATCAAAACCATTGCCTGTCACCCTCAGACAATAAATACAGGATCATTTCAGAGGGTCACTGCCCGACACTGGCACTGACCTAATTGTTTTCTATGCACTTTGTCCTTCAGAACAGCCAGGGCCATCAGTCCTTCGGGCATGTGGTCATAGAGCTGGGACAAGGCTTTCTCCTGCTGGTCCTCGTCATCTCCAGGCTGCACTGCAACAGTGGGCACAGAGCATTAACCACGACACATCTCTGGGTCCCCTCTCCCTTCAGCTGGGTCGATGTGTAGTTACTGCTGCTTTTATACACATTGATAGGAATTTCAAGTTTTTAGGAACTTTATCAGGGTCATCATCTGCAATATGCAAAGAATGCTTCTAGGCCAGTATGTGGATGAAAATTGAGCTATTCAGTAGCATGTAATGGATATAATTTTACTTTTGTTTCTGCAAGAGCTGGTTTACTGAACTTTCACATTCTTCTGTAAAGCACAATAGAGCATGGCCTTATAGTTGAGTGGAGAAACTGAACATACATACACACTTCAACATATATTGAAGCACCAAAGTTGCTGGCTCCTAGTCTTACAGAACCAAATGAAAACTGTTGGTGTGTTTATTATCACTATTTATATGAACATATAGATAAAGTATGATTCTTACATTCATGGTCACACAGAATGGTGGCAATGAAGTAATGTGCCAGAGCTTTGTAATGGTCTGACTTGATTTGGGCCAGCTTAGACCAGGAATAGGGAATATTTTCCTTCACTGGTTCCTGATTCATTGCAGTGTTAAGCAGCATGTAAACCTCTCCCACCTGAAATAAAGCACAGAAATCAAGTAGGAAAATTTAACATTAGCTATTAAGTGCACAAGTAAGGGACATCATATTCAACCTTAAGATAATTTCATGTTCAATCACATCATGAGGGGAAAAAAATAGGGTTAGAAAGGATTGGAAATAAGTTTTGAAAAAATTTTAATTCCATCTCTGATTTTTTCCTTACAAGAAAGGTAAATCTATTTTGTACACAAACAGATGCACTGACTCAGTAAAGTCATATGGGTTCAGAGTTAAATAAAAAAACATAAACAGTTTTTAATTTATAAATATATCTGATTGAGTTAATTCAGTAGAGGAAAAGAATGAAGCATATTACTTGTAGAGTAGGTTTGTGTGGAGTCATACCCAGCCTTAAGTTTGTGTGGTCTAGTTAAAACTGGGATACAAGACCTTATAGAGAGGAGATAAAACAGTTTTTCAAGCAATGAATGCTTGAAAGGCTTTGCCCATTTACCTAGTGTGGAACCAGTTATGTATCTGCTGCTCTGAAGCGACTCAGAAAGCACAGGAGTATCTTCGTGGCAGACCCAATTTCTGGCATGTACCTCAGCTAAGTATGAGCAGCTGCATACTTGGGGCACAGCCTGCCTCCCAAGCAAGCCCCAAGACAGCTCTGCAGGCACCGGTCTGACTCTGTTCATCATGTTGCAATTTAGTTATTCATTTGGACTTGAGCTTTTTAGGTTTGCATACCCTCCAACTGCTGGGAAACAAGGCAGGTTGTGTTCAATACTTAACAGGGAACCACACAAACAACCCTGGTGGACGAAATCTGTGCTGTCCTAAAGAGCAACATAAATAGCTTGGAAAAAATTTACTCCCTGAGTGTTTCAGCATGTGTCTGTTAAACTTTAAGAATTAAAAATTGTAACAGGTTTAAAACAATATTTAAATGCAGCTCCTCACATTTTAATCTTCTGAGAGGTGATTCTCACTGTAGCTTGCGAGCTTTTCAGTACAACTGTTAACAGTTTAATAAATCCTGAAAATATTACTAGAAGCTGTAGCTCACAGCACAGCACTGTAAACGGTTGGGTTTAAGACTAAAGTCCCATATTTTACCTTGGCAACTTCCTGTGTCATTTTCACTAATGTGAAAAACTCGTTGCGTATTCCAGACAGACCAGTCTGCTCAAAAACACACTCTCGAGCCTGTGCCAGCATCATCTTCACCAGGACATTCAGCATAGCTGGGCTCATGTCATAGCTTGGGGTGTGGGTAAAAGTCTCCTTTAAGTAGCTTAGGACTCCTGAAATTACAGAATGGTTCTGTTAGCATTACAAGGAGAGAAACAAGGGAACTTAATTCCAGCACCTACCACAAGAATTAGGATTGAAAGGGTATCTTCTAGTATTGTAGGGATTCTTGGTATCCATGAAATTAAACTGACCTACAGGTTTTGCTTTGCATTTCCATCAATCACCCTCAGGCACAGTTAAAATTACAATTCGGAGGAGCAACAGCAAGTTTTGAGGGCACTGCCCTCGGATTTGCTTGAAATTGTTCTTATGATGGACCATAAAACTGTGCTGGACTGAATGGGACTTGTGTATGGCCAGGGCTTGTGCAGGGGCAAGAGAGACAAAGAAATCTGCATAATGTGCATTAGCTATAAAGAGGTGACAGCAAAACCTCTGGGTGGAAGGAAAAAATACAAACATGTAAACTTAATTATAAATCTCCCTTTCAGAGGCTGCTAAGTGCATTGTGTGTCCCAGTGAAAGCTCCATCCCATGCCTGTAAGGAGACTAGAACTTTTATTGATTTATATTTAGTAGGGTAAAAATAAGATCCTTCTCTAGACATTTGGTTCCACCAAAAAGACTGGTAATTTCTATTGTTTCTCAAATGAAAAACAAACACTAGCTGTAGTGCAAATACTAAGCACCAGTTTCACAGATGGAAGCAGAACCTTCAGTATGCATGTCATCCAACTGGTTTAGTGAGTTCCACTGACTTGCTAATTGCTGATAACCTGCAAAAGTGTAACCATAACCTTTTAAATGTCCCAGCTTCTCTAACTTTACTTCTTGCCACTACACTCAGTTCTGACCACGTTGTGCTGTATTTTCCTACTAACAGTTTCTGTGGGGTTTAATTTTCCACATTATACTTGTATCTTAGTTTACAAACTTGAATTATGGCGTCTCTACCTTTTTTGCACTGAAAAAACTAAGGCCAGACTTGCCAGGTGCATCCCAAGTACTGACAGAACTGAAAGTACAGGGGGAAAAATATGCTTTTTTTTGCCCTGAACATCCTTCTGCTTATGCAGAGAGCTTGCTGAGGATCAAGCCAGTGCACTGAGTTGCCCCAGCTCTGGGGAACAGTCAGGATGTGTATCATGTCTCTGCCAGCAGAACCAAGTGTCACGGAGCCATGCACAGGTACAATGAGCTGCTGCTCTGGGGCCCTGCAGAGGTGCAGTGGGAGCAAACAAAGCCTGGCCAGTGTCGAATTCATTCTGCTCTGCAAACACCTTGAAGTGAAAAGCAGTGTTTTTGTTTTTTTTAATTTGCAAAATGGAAGGAGCAACAGTAAAATGGAGAAATTTCCCAACTACTGAAACTTCTTTTAGATGAAATACAAAGGTTGATAAAAAATTTATTTTAAATAATATCATGTTTTTGATAGCTGTGTATTCAAAAGAAGGGAGTCATGACAACTCAGTTCTGTGGTGCAGTTTGTAGCTGATAAAGCTACCCATACAGTGAGAACCAATAGACAAATTGTTAGTGCAGAAATAAATCTTCCAGTACCTACCTAGGACATGTCTTTAAGCAATTATGTGTAGCAGAGATGATACTTAAACAAATTAAAAAATCTATTTAAAAACCCCCGACAAAACAAAGCTTTTATAACATGTTAGTTTAAGGGATATGATTTCCTCTATTAGAATTTTTATTTTTCCTTGCTTGGGACAGAGATTATTTTGAACATGTTTGCCTTTGGAATCTATGGAAAATATGTAGCCAACTTTCAGTGAACTGCAGCTTTCACCAGAGAACATGGCAAGATTAATTTTTAAGACCCCCATATGGAAAACTAGGTTTTAAGAATTTCTATAAAGCCTTTAAATTGTCTCATGTACAGATTTGACAGCAACGTGCTGGTGAAACAAGGAACAATGAAGCAGTTAATGCCAGTGCTATAGCCTGGACCTTTGAACTGCAGTTCACTAATCACTAACCAGTGTTCACTGTCTTTATTTACGTGGTCAGACTACTTGAATTAAAGCCTGATCTGAGCTCTTCTTGAATTTCTCTATTCCTCCTTTTCTGTGTAACAAAGTCAGTAGGAAATGCAGCAATCTGCAGGACACCAGAATGAGATTAGGAATGTTGGCATAAAGAGCTTCCCAGCATTTTAAAATGTGTACCTGCAGCTTTCTGAAAAGCATCAACAGCATTCTCCAGTCCCGCCTGGGTCTGACGATTGCATCTCGTTCCAATCTGGGTGTAGAGAGCCCCAATGTTGAATAAAATACTGGCTTTTTCAAGCAGCAGATTCTGCTGGCACACTGGGACCCCTGTGAAGGAATCATACCTTGGGAAACAAACATTACAAGTGTTAAGATTAGCAGAGTCCATTGAGACAAGAGGCATTTCCATTCTGTTTCTCTGAGTGAGCAGTGCAATTCTTAAGAACTGTTCTGTACAGTGGAAATGGAGATGAACAGAAGCACCATTATGTGCTGCAAGGACAATGCACACACTGCAAGGCAGAGAACAGCTGTGTTTGAGCCTTCAGCAGGTTTTACAGCAGTGCCTCTGTAAGGCTCTTCTAACTCTGCTCTAAATCATCACAGGACCGAGAGGACACAGAGGAAGGACCCACATGTCCTGCTGTGTTCTCCTACCCAGATGTTGCCAAAGATCAACTATTGGCATGGGCAGATTCTCCACTGCTTGTGTTTAAGGTTCCTATTTGCAGTTATGACTAGAAATTTAACAGCTCCTCTTGGCTACAGGGTAGGCATCTTTTTTTTATCACAAAAATTGTGAATTCAGGGTCAAGTTTTGCACACAGATGTAGTAAATACTCCCCTATAATAAATTAAGTCACTGGTGTGTCTCTTCAGGCCCAAATGGTCTTCTCAACAAATTGAAGGAGGGGAATTAAGTTCTGACCCATTCCTCATCCGTGTGAGAAGGTTCAGGAAACATCTGCAGCTGTGCAAAATGGTTATTTTCTCTCTTTTTCCCTGGTGCTAACCTGTAGCCCAAATCATAATCTAGTCACTGGCTTCACTGTAAGCATGAAAGGGGTGTATTGTATTCAGGTTTACTCTTAACCCTAAAATAAACTGACAACTGGCACTGCAGGGAGTCAGGGGGAGACACACACTGACAATTAAACCACAGACAGTTAATAATTAACAGTGTTCTTGAAGGGGAAAAAAAAAATAAAAGGCCTAAAGAGAAACATGAACTACACACTTACCATGTAAATAAAACTCCCATGTGCCTGGTGGGTGGGAAGAATCTGTTTTCTACATAACCAAGTTGCAGGAAATAACTTATCAACATCTCAATGCCCGCTTGGTCTCGGCTGGGAGTGCGGCAGGCCTGGGAACACAATGGATTAAATTCAGTGTATTCTGGTGAGCTACAGCACCAACACTGCAACAGCAAGGCTAAAGCTCAGCTTCCTCTGCACTTCTGCATATCCTAGAAATGTGTGGAATCTGAGACCAAGAAGCTTAAGGCCATATGGATGCATTCCAAGCAAGAGTTTTTCAGCTGCAGAGAAGTAGCACATAACCTTTAAGAAAGCAAACAGGATCTGTTTGGTGAGTCTCAGAGTTAATTAAATAAAGATTGAAGGTATTTTATGAAAGCCACAGAGAGCACCTATGCTTTTAGTATAACACAGGACACAAACAATAGTTAGAAATATCCACCATTCCCATGCAATATTTTGCCAGCTTAATTCACTTTGACACTCTTCCTGCTAAATTTAAAATACTTTAAAGTAAAAAAAAAAAGGTAAGATAAATCTTGGATTTACAAGATTTAAGAAGTTGTGTCAGTAACTCAATCCCTTTGCACAGCTTCATTTTTTTCTTCACTTTCTCTTTACTCAGATTGTAAAGCTCTTGGACAATGGAGATTCCTGTGCTGTGTCTCAGAAATGAAGTCAGTAGGAATATGGTAAGCTCTAAGTAAGAGTGGCATATTCTGTTTCCTTACAAATGTTATTATTTGCAACTGTAGATTGAAAGACCTCATAGTATGCCATACTTGAACTTACCTGCCTCAGATCCATGAGATCTGCTATTTCATCTTCATACTCAGAACTGTCTTCACTATAATGTTCCAGAATAAAGTCCTAAAAACCAAAAAAAAGGTACAAAATTGGAATACCTAAAATTAACCTGAGCTATTTTTTCTGCAGTTGCAACCACTACAAAATTGACTCAGTTGTGAACAGTGTCCACTCCCTTCCAGTTAACAGTACAGCAACATACAGCAATGAGGCTTCAAAAAGGTTAATAATCTGATTTTATATCTGAGACACAATTTCACTCTGATGTAAAGGAACCAAACATGTTATATCAGCTCCAGTAGGTTTTAAAACAGCTTCACTTGATGGTTTTGAAAGGGGCAAACAAAAGCTGTTACCTAAAATGATACAGGAATCAAGTGACCATAAGGACTTTTAATAAAAAGAGACTGTCAAATTCTTGTCAGCTATTTTAGGGCAATTCCACTTCAAATAACAAAGCTGCAATGGCATAAAGTGGCACCATAATCTGACCATGGAGTTTAACCCCCACATGTCAAAATAGAGACAAATTCCACAGTGATATAAAACGGTTTACTGGGAGATAAAATCGACATTGCACAATACACAGCAGTCCCAAAAATGCAGAAATTGGCCCAAATAGCCAGCAAAGTGTACCAGCCACCAAGAAGCAGTGTTAATGCTGCCCCTTCCCAGCTGAACCAGCCTGCTTAGTGCAAGTTGGGTGTATCACTGCATCATGCTGAGTAAAACCTTCCCTGCTACTGCCTTTTGCACTTAAACCACCCATCAGTGCTCTTACTAATACCAAAAACCATACAAGACATTGTCATTCCCTTTGGTTTAACTCTTCTGTCTCCAAAGCAGGATTTCTGATAACATTTTCTGACTCCTTGTCCTAGTTACAAAGGAGCAATGACCCACAGAATTGGTAGTTCATTTTTAACATGTTGTCATCTTGGGTTTAGGGCAAAACAAAAAAAGATTTGTACATAAATAACTTCTGCTTCTTTAAACAAATCTGAAATGGAAGTTATTTGTTAGCTTTTCATTCTGAAATGTGTATGTGAAATTTACCTTGAGGGGGAGTGTAAAGTCTACTTCTTTGGTTTCCTTCAGGCCAAGAGGTACCAAGGGAATACTGAAAGTCTCTCTATGGAAAAAAAAAAGCAAAAATATTCAGAAATATTTGTTGTCTGGTTTAACGACTCTTGTTTTATTCGATGAGAAAAAGTTTGTACACTGATGTTTTTGGTGAAAAGTACATAGTTTATAACAGTTCCTTCCTGCCCAAGAAAATCTGTGACTTCTCAAGAAGAGAGTGAAGAAAGCTACTTGCCTGCTCCCTTTTTTCTTCATTTAAGCCTATTTTTCCTTCAAGGAACGAAAAGGAGACTCTCAAAGGCTGGCTTGCTGCAATTTAGCTCCACAGCTGGGAGGAGATCTGCCACAGCAAGAGCTATGGTGATTATCAGGAGTTATAATCAGGATTTTACATGCTGCCAGTGGTTTCATGGGGAGAAGTGATGTGTGTGCCTAATGCAGGAGAAACCAGGGCCAAAAAGGAATAAGAACTCTGAGAACTCCTTAGTTTCTCTACCATGCTGTTAACCTCTAGAATATCAAAGGGCAATAAGGATGAGAAGTGTGACCCAAAGATCAGAGCTGCTTCCAGAGTTCTTTGAGGAGGTTTAGCAGATCTGTGTCAAGCCATTATAAGGTTTATTTATTATCTTTGTGTTTCCTGAAAACAACTGTTTGACTGCCTAATGATTGTTTAGAGTGTTCCACTACCAACTACAAAATCCCACAGTCATTTATGGTCTTATCAGCACAGGCAGCTTTCTCACTGGTGACAATTCCACCTTGGGAAGGTGGGAGTAGGAATGGAGCTTCTTCAGCAGAGCAGGAGTCCTTCTTGGTCCAGAAAGTGGCTCTGCTCACCTGAAAAGGACTTCCAGCATACAGAGCCAACACACCACATAGTGCAGATGCTTTCAGGAGAAACCTCAGCATTTTTACTATAGATTAGATCAAAACTTTTCCCCCCAAAGGAAAGTGAGAGACATGCAAAAGAAATCCTGATTTACTGATGCAGTGAATGACCCCCAGTCCCTGCAGACACCAGCATTTGTCATTGGAAGGAACTGCATTTTGATTTTTATCACAGCTAAGGTGTCCCACCCATGGAGCCCACGTCATGGAAGCAGTGAGCAGCCAGGGAGGTGAGCCTGGATTTCCAGAGCTGAGCAGGAATAGCAGCAGGCTTCCCAAGCCAGCTGAGCTGTGTGCAAGTACTGGGAAGGCCAAGCTGCAGACTGGAGGAACACAATACAGGGTGATCCCTAACCATGGGTGGGACCTCCTGGTAACAGCTATGTGCACAGTGGAGTCAGAGAGACACTATTAATAGCTGGAGAATAAGGGAATTATTTTAGCTTCTGAAACATAAAAAGCATTTAGAGCTTTGAGTGAACAACATCAGAGAGGTAAAATACCTTCAAAACAGATTGGGAAAGTAGGATTAGGAGAGAATAACAAGCATACTGCTGTCCAGCCTCAAGGCTTCTGCCTGCCTGGGGCCTGACCTTCTGCTGACCCTTCATTGAGAATCCAAATATTTTAAATATTCCTTAGCTACAAGAAGAAATAGTACTTGTGGAGTGCTGCTCTCATTTCCACCCCCAGAACTTTCACAGTGCTCAGATGCATCCATGAAGAGCAGTAAAATCTTGAACCAAAAAAAAAGATAAAAAAGCATCCCAAAACATTTTTGCATCCAGTAGTTGTCAAAACTCATCATGGTGGTGGAGGGCAGGAACTTTAACACAGGTTTCTTTTTGATAAAACTAAACACAGATATTCTGCATCAAGTCAGCAGTCAGCTGAAAGTCACCCCACTGGAAAGAATTAAGGATTATTAAGAATTGCTTGTAATCCACCTGGGAGTTTACAGCTGAGTGCCAAGAGGGAGCCAGGCCTGCACCATGCAGGCAATGAACACACTCCCTTTGAAGTTTTACCTTGCAGGAATACATTGCCATTGAAAAATCAGTGGAATCTTGGAAAAATCCCATTTCACCCACTTAAATATTCCCTGCTTTAGCTGCCCAGTTTGGGAATTTCTGTCCCTGAAGGGCACACATTAAAGATTACCTGGTCAGCTCTGAACAAGGAATCAATGTTGTAAGTCTATTCTCCAGGTAAAGAGAGGACTGTTGCATGCACCACATTTGAGAAGAGAGATCATTATATCACCAAGTTTGTTCACTCCAGAGTGCACTGAGCCATTCCAGCCCTGGGAATTCTGTGAGTGCCACGTATTGCCAGGGCACAGCTTTCAATTCTTAAAGGAACTCCCTATCTAAGGATTCGTGGCACAAACCTTTCCCAAGTGAAAGACAAATATGCAGACTAACCCTTAGTCAACAAAGCTACCATCAAATATGTTCCCTTCCAATCGAGCTCTCTGCTCTTTCACATTATTATTGTCCAACATTCACACCTACCTAGAAACCATTTTGGTTCCAAGGGAAAACAGAGGACCTGTTAATAATTGCCTTTATACTTACTCTGCATTTTGATAAACTTCTACTGAGATATTAAGTCCTTCCAGTTCCTCCTTCAAGATCTGCAGGTCTGAGTTTACAAAGCTCAGTTCCAGTAGGACCTGCTCTCGTACTTTGTTGTTGGTGGTTGCTCTGCAGAAAGAGACATGTAATTTTTTTTATTGCTAGGTAAAAGCTTTTCTACAAGCTTGGTTGACCCCTGGCCAGCATTCTCAACATTTTTAAGATTTTTTTTATCTCCTTAGGAGATGATACAAGACCTCGTGTTGCAGAATTTATTAGTATTTTCTGTCAGGGGAGTGCCAGGATAGTTTCCAGATAACAACACACAGCTACAGAAGGTTTGCTATATGCTCCATTTTTGGTGTGATTAAAGGTCAGGCTTATTTTCAGGTACATTAATCAACAAAACTAAAGCATCTGAAACAGAATCACAATCCTATTTTTGGATTATGGGACTTTTTTTCCTAGGAGGGTGGAGGTGGGATGAGTCAGGAGACATTTGTTCAAAAGATGATTCCCCATTTTATAAATTGCGTCAAGATCTGTTGAGATTTCTCATCTTAAGAATAAAAGAAAGCAACTTTCCTATAAAACAGTTACTACAGAAAGATATTTCTTTTTAATACAAGACAACTTCCTCTATAATTTGATTTTTTTGGATGTAAGTATGATTGTTTCTTGTTTCCTTTGCTATTTATGCATTTAAATGACAACATTTTGAACTGCTGGTACAGTGGATGTTAATAACTAGCCCCCCTGAGCATTTCTGTGTGATTTTTTGAGTATTTATATCACATTTTCTAACCTGATTCTCCACACAGAGAATTTATTAGAATACTGCTATTTCCAAGAGTCTTAAACCATCTGTATCTATAACCACAGGTATGAGTTTAAAACAAAAGGTCTTGATCTG
Source organism: Xenops minutus (assembly GCA_035221455.1). NCBI lineage: Eukaryota > Metazoa > Chordata > Aves > Passeriformes > Furnariidae > Xenops > Xenops minutus. The sequence goes on along the minus strand of JAWWEE010000018.1, from coordinate 2,809,181 downwards.
TATCCACACTTAAGATATTATACCCTTAGAGTCCAAATCTTAGATAATAACAAACTTATTTTAAATTTGCAGCACTTTGCATTTAAGACAAAATTCACCTTCATAAATATTTCTGAACAACCATCTCATAAATCTTGGCTCTGCTTTGGACACTCCTCCAGTTTTATGGAGCACCTTGATGAAGAACTAGTTATTCCAAGGCTAAAAGTTTGTATTTCATGTTATAAATGAGTTATCTGTGAATTTACCGTGCTGCACATTACCAAATACCTTGGATTGCTTAAATTAAACAACATTAACCTCTGTTGCCATCACAAACCAAACTTGACCCAAACCCAGGGTGGAGTGGACCTTCCTTGATGAAGGCAGAACCAGAGATAAATGGGCAAGCCTTGGTGCCACAGGCTCTTTAATTAGGGTATAGCAAGGCTCTCTTTGCTCCAGTTTACCATCCTCCCCAGCAGGGATTCTAAGATCTTCTTCAGAAACCCCAGTGTTCCACCCAGGTCTCTTGCTGTGAACATCCATGTCAGTTTAGAGTTAATTCAATTACCTTTTCAGGGTTGTTTTTTTGCACTGTAGACACACTGTAGTGACAACCAGCAAAGACAGCTACAGGGGCAATGTGGTATCGTTGAGATCCACGTAACTCTACTCTGAATTCAATTTTAACTCAGAGAGTGACTTTCAGAAACTCTAAAAACAAAACCCTTTGCTCTAGATGGAACCTTTTCTTCAAGCATAGCATTTACTTTCAGCAAAGAGTAAAGAAACCTGCATTTTCAGCTTTTTCTCGAGTCCTACTACAAAAGGCTCCTTGTGGACAGCAATTTTTTTTTTCTTTTAGAACTTGAGGAAATTCAAAGAGACTCTGAAAACATAATGCTTGTTTATGTTTTTCCTTCACAGACTGTAAATACATCCAGTTATGTGAACCATCTAGAATCAGGTTACTTTTGAAATTCCTTTTTTCAAAGAACTAGTAAGTTTTAACAGCCCAACAAGTGTAAATTCATTTTAAATTTCTGAAAACTTAAGAAATAAGTCTGATCCTCTTTTCTTTCTCCCACTCCTGGGATCAGAGGCTGAACTTTAGGACATCTTTAGGTTGAATGTCACCAGTGTCACATGAGATACTCCTCATCTCTTTAGCCCTTACAAAACACTCCTCTCCTGAGCTGACAAGCAAAAACATCTACTGCAAGAACAGTGTTGCCTTTCCAAAGCAGGTACAATCATTTTGCTCAGCATACAAGAGGTAGCAAAAGACTCTAAGTCTTACTCCTGAAATCAGATACCAGAAAACAAAGCAAAATTAAGTCAGGCACAGAGGTAAAACTCCCTGAATTTTCAACCTGTCACCTCTCTTGCAAGAGTGGACATAAAGGCAGGTGACAGGCAAAGAGCAACCCAGCAATTAATGGTAAGTTTAAGAAAACTGAGTTTATCCAAGCACTTTCACTTCTTTCAGTATACTTACTACATTTTGCTCTCAAAGACCCATTGCTGCTCCAGTTGCAGAGAAACAGCCACTACAGGAGACTATTGCAGATGAAAATTGAGAACGTTTTCAGGTCTTTTGTGTAGCAGAGGGATGGATTGATTGTTGGAAAGGACTGTTTGCTAAGCCTTAAGACAGGGTCAACATAAGGCTGTTCCTATGGGGACAGCCACATAAGAAACCATGTCCTTGAAAAAACTGGGGGACAAAATATAATACACAAAGAGCAAAATCCCCTCCAGTTACCCCGAACTTTAGGAGAATTTGGTGGCAATGGTAACAGCTCAAATCACACGTGTGCTACCCTGCTACTCCTGCATCACTACTACTTGGAATAAAGAAGGCAACTGATGGTCCTTTCCACTGTGGAGCACAGAGCTCAAGGATCCTGGCAAAGCAACAGCATAGTGGCAATACCTTTATTTGACCTGAGCTGTAGAAGGACTCATTGCAATAATCAGCAAGGTTCACTTGCCATCATCACTAGCAATAAAGCTGAACCAAGAGAACCACCTAAGCCAGCCTGTTCAGTAGAGCAGAGCAGCCTGAAAATGCACCTGAGAGCAGGTAATGACTCTGCAGAGCTCCAGCCCCAGAAAAGCCCAGGGAGATTCACAAAGCACCCGGCACTAATTGATGCAGCTCGTTAGGCAGACTGGGAAAATGCAACAGCTAAGAGACTTTAACAAAATGAAAAGACAATTAAAAACTCGTTGCTTGGAGCAGAATTAGGAAGCCATGCCATGTACCTCAGAAGGTTCTCAGCACCAGCTCTCATCCTCACTGCTCGTAAGATCTGTTGGTTTAGGACAGCTCTTTGATTTTGCAGTTTGCTTCGCCCGGTCTCGGCAAGAGGATTGCAGCCCTGGAATTAAGAAAACAAGTCTTTTGTTGCTGTTGGATGGCACTTAAGAGGGAGCAACAGTGAATTTAAAGGAACCTTAATGGCATGGGTTCTGTATAAACACAAATTAACTAAATTGACATCAATGACAAATGACTGACAGTGTTTCTTATGTCAAACTTGGTCATTAAAAGCCAAAGAGACACTGTGATCACAGTATTTAACATTAAAACCCAGACAGAAAGTATTTGTTGTAAAGATTAAGTACACGTGTACAGTCTGTTCTCCCCTAAAAATATTTTCAAGGTATTTTGCAACGACAACCCAATTTGACAGAACTATTCATTTTCTAGAGATTTCCTGAAAACAGTATCTGGCAATGCAGCAACTCCCATCAAAGCTTCTGCAGAACATCAGAGTTCCACACTGGGGTAAGTGCAGCCTGAAATACAGCCCTATCAACACCAGGCTTTGGTGGCAGAACCTTTCCAAGGATCTCTGCTCCTTCCTTCTGCTGCTCAGACCCTGAGCACCCCTCCTTCCCCAGGCTCCTCTCTTTACATCTCAACAGGGTGAGATGACGATTTCACCTTCAGACACTCCCCAAATGAAGGGCTTAAAAAGTGAGGTGTGAAATCCCGAATATGTGCATACCTTCCCCTGTGTGTTTGAGCAGGGCTGAGCCACTGCATTCTGCTGAGCACTGATAAGCTAAGACTCTTACAGGTGAATAGCACTGCATGTTTGGCTATTTTTTTTTCTTTACGGGAAACACAAGTTTAACACCTTTTTTAAATAGGCTAGAAGTTTCCCTTCCAAGCTTTTATTCTTTGCCCCTGCCACCCCTTTCTAAAAAATGTTCAAATGCCTTTGAATATTAATACTGAGAGCCAGCCAGCACATCCCTGCAGCCTCAACTGCTAGTTCTGAAGCAAAGAAAACCATTCTGTTTAAAGGCTTATTCTGAAATAAAGAATGTCCTTTACAGTGGCCTCACTGGGGACCCTTACAAAGCTTATCAGAGTCCTGCTGGATTGGAGGAAGAGGCTCAGATCTTTCCAATACAAGTCCTCTCTCAACTGCTCCCACCACCAAATTATGCACGATTTTGAACATCTCCCTCTCAGTTTTGACTAGAAAAAAATTGATTTTGACATAAGAGCATTTAAAAATCTCTCAACAAGCTTCAATCATGAATGGTCAAGCAATGACACACCACCACAACAAAAGGAAGTATTTAAACAGAACATGAAATTCTAACCATCTGCTTGAAGTTCAGTTCTTCCTTGCTTTGTCAAGGGAAAGCAGAGTGACTTGGCAATAGAGAAATGAGCTGATCACAGCAGATCACACTGGTGTGACTGAGAAAGCACACAGCCCAATATTGCTGACTTGAAATCTCTAGTTTGACAAGTCTGTAGTAAATAGGTAAAATGACAGGAAGCTTGTGCAAACACCTTCAGCAGCACCATTTGCCACGTAACTTGAAAAAACACACTCCATCAAGTTACAGAAATGTTTCTGCACTGAGACACCACTTGCAGCAGAAGCCCCCAGCTTGGGTGGGCAGTGGAAACTCTTCCTTGAGAAACCACTCACAGCAAGCACAACATACAGAAGGTGACATTCTTACAGAGAAAACTCATTCACCTCAGATTAAAAGTAATCTTTTCCCAAATACTTCATGCTTCTTTACATACCTTTATACACAAAGACATAAGCAAGGCCCACTGCAGTGTACAACATGGTCTTGGGGACACAAATTGCTTTCTGCTCTTAGTCTGCCTCTTTTTCTGGGATGCAGACATTTTTCCTACTTTGTTTTTCTTTCATTTTCTGTTGAATAATCTTTGCTGCTGCTGGCATTCAAAGCCTTATCTCCCTCCATTCTACTCAGGCCATTTTTCATTTGAACCTCACCAATTACTTCCTCTTGCTCTTTGCATTCATTTTAAATACTGGATTCTCATCTCAGGCCTATCATCTCCATATTCCTGCTCAAGCATTTTCTTCCAACTTCTTTCTTGACCATTTAGTCCAACCATCCTTCCTCAATGTATCCTTGCCTCACCCTTCATTTTTTTTCAGCTTCCTTCCAGAACTCCCTGCCCTTCCTGAGTGCCAAACATGTTTGATGACATTCAAATACTTTTTTACAGCTGTTTCTGGAAGATAACTGCCTGACTCCCAAGCCCATGAAGCTCCTACAAGTGGACTATTCATTTCAATGACTCTCTGACCAAGCTCCAGCCCAGCAATCAAACAAGCTCCTATTGAACTATGAGTGTAAATCAGCAATAATCTTGAATTCCATGCAAAGAGGAAAAGTGTCCCAAATGTTTCCCTGCATTTCAGGTCCAGGTACTGATCTCTGGATGAAGCTTTAATGCAAGACCAGCCCTGGGCTCCAAGGTCTGTCCACTGACAGACTGGGGTCTCTGTATCACCCCCAGTGTGCCTGAAGTGCTGCACTTCTGATGAAAGGTTTCTTGTGGATAGAGGAGTCTGTTCTCAGGATACCCTCACCTCTTTGCAAGGTCTATATGGAATTAATATTTTACTTTTTGGAAAATGCTGCTTTTTACATTTCCTACACAGGGGATGAGGACACTCAGCTGGTTTGTGTTCATTTGCAGGCTTAAACCCTTTATTGTAATCAGGCTGCCACAAAACTGATGGGTAGAGGACAGTGAAATAACCAATATCTAAATAAAAACAAACCCAAAACATGGGAAATATGCAATCTGGAAAAGATATCCCCTCGTGAAAAGCACAGATTCTGTGTACTAAAAAGTTATTTAGCATACAGGTTCAAGCAAGTACTTAATTTTGATTTCCTCCACCCAGAGGATCACTTTCCCAGACAGCATTTCTATCTGGTTCACATTTAGACAATCCCAAGAATGTTAACATTATTACAATAAATGGAAGGCAAACATCCCAGTGGTTTCCACACCTGCCATTTCATTTCTTGTCAACAGGATACCAGATGCTTCATTTAATTACTGTTTATTTCTTTGCCAAGCCAAGCAAACCTGGAGAGCAAACTGGATTTTACCCTGGCTTATACACTATCAGTAAAATTATTAATTAAATAGCAGCAAAAGAATGGTTCTTACCAAGGAAGCTGTAAAAAAGACCAAGAATGGGGTATGGTTTCAGCTTTCATTGCATGCATTTTTGGGTGGAAAGAAAAGCTGAGTAACAGCATCTTGCCTGTGCAGAAGGCACCTGAGGGAGCCTAAAAATCCCACAGTCTAAGGGGTTTAGGCAGTACCTTTGTGGTTTTCCAAGTTTAGGCTCTAGACCTTGAGAAACCACCACAGAGGGAAGACAGCATGGGTCTGTGAGAAGTGTGGGAATAAAGAAGCACTTGTCTTTAATTTGGATGTCAGGAAGCTCCTTCTTCAAAAAATCCACCCTTGATGGACACAAAAAATCACGACTCTGACAAACAATGAGTAAGAGCAGTGAGAATTCGAAATTAACCTAAATATTATTTACGAAGCAGTGGTCTGACCTTTTAAGATGAGTCACACTGTCTGAAGGTGACACAGAGTTGAAACCGGGTGTGCTTCCTTACTGAAAACATTCCAGCCAGTGCAACCTGTGCTGCTTGTCAAGCTCAAAAATGTATGCAAATGGCCCTATCCTCCAGATATTTAAACATGTACATAACTCACACACAGAACTTCTCTGGCTGCAACAGCAATTGTGGCAAACAGCATGAGTCACACCAGTATTTCTAGGGCTGATCCCCAGTCCTGCTAAATTCTTATCTCCTTATTTTTTTTCCAGTACTATAATTAACGTTTCTTTTTGCATATCTCTATTAGTTCAATGTTGAAAATTTAACTTCATATTGCAAATTTTTCCAAAGTAAGTTTTTGTTGTTGTGGATTGGGGTTTTTTTATAAAAAGGGGCAGAAGATCTGGTCTTCCAGAGCCTAATCTACTTGTGCCATGAACAAGTATTTTATAGCTCTAAGTGGCTGGCCCCAAAGTCTAATATAAAGGTAAAGAACTAATTATTGTATTAAATTCCAAAGATGTATTTCCCATACAATACTCCATCTTGTCACACCACTCACAAAACAAAATTAAAATGAATATTTCATCAGAGCTGTCTGCCTCTTGACTAACCAAGTTTCAGATGATTCCTCATTTCACATGAAGGCCTACTTTCTGTTTCAGGGTTCATGAATTTGTATATAATGAGTGCATATGGGATGACAAGGGTTATGAATCATTGCAATATTGTTTCTGCCCTGCCAGACAAGTGGAAAGAGAACAAATAGGCAAATAAATATTCCTGTGTCAATGCTAATGTTGATGGTTGCCTGGCTACTAATGACTCAAAAAGAAGCCCCTGAGCTAAAGCACAGTGGAAGGACAGGTGTAGCAGGTTGGTAAACTGATATATTAACCACAGGTGGGGGAAGCCCTGCAGAAGAAACCCCCAAAGTTAAGCAGAGAGTTAATCAGGGAAGTGCTGATTCACAGGCTGGTTACCATGCCTATCATCTTTTTCAGCCTGGTGTTCATTTATGGAGCTGCTTGCTTTCTGATTTCAGCCTTCTCCCCTGATGTGGGGGGTGAACACATAATCTTTTCTTTCTGAATCATCAGCTTGGTCTATATGATAACTATCTAGCCTCCCAGATGGAACCAAAGCTTTAAGAAAGGGAAAAGCAAATACTCATCTCCATTCAGTGATGAGAGTGAAGGTTCATTAAGCTAGCTGTCCTGCCTCTACATAGCACAGTGCACTGCTATCCAAAACCACCAAACTGCAGCCTGAATGCTTCCCAGTGAGCCAGCAGGTGCCTGGAGAGCTCCAGGAAAGGTAACCTGGGAAAATGAGCTACGGTTTCTTCTTACCATTTATTGCAACTTCCTGACTGATGAGGGGAATTTGAAGTTTTCCTCACATTAAGGTGTTACAAAGCAGTAAGCCAAGGTGGGAAAAATACAGCAGTAAGAACTTGCTGGATGTCTCTTCCTTGCTCTACCCTTACCCACCCCAAAAAACAAACCAAAAGCAGGTATAGCCCTACTAACAGATGATCAGCGGATCCTGTGACTGGATGAGGATTATAAATATCACGAGTCCTGTAGGTTGATGTGTTTCAGGGATATTTACTTTGGGAAAACTTCCTGGTGCAGTGGGGTGCTGTGCTGTAATGAGAAAGGAAAAACAGAAGGGGAGAGCAGCCTGAAAGGGAAAGCTGTCTCTCTCAGAAGAATTCAAAGGTAACTAAAGGAACCAAAGGGAAGAGGTCTGAGGGGCCAAGCAATCCACAGAATAAAGAATAACCTCTCCTTAGGTGGGAGAAGCATCTCACATAAGCAAAGAGGCAACAAGGACAGACCTGCTTTAATCACTGCCGGTCTGCTGAAAAATCCTTCCTGTCTAAATGTCTCGTTTTACTTTGAAAACAAATTGTTCTTCACTCTTATCATTAGTTTCCTCATTATTTTCCTAGGGAAAAAAGGCCGGGGGCAGGCTTTGGATGGATGTGTGGGATATGCATGGCTGATCCACAGGCTGCTGCCAGTCATGATGAAAGAATGTGGAGCTGCACTCAGAGCAGGTCAAGGTCCAGGGCTGGCAGTCCAGCAGCACAGGAACAGTGTGCCCTGGCAATGCACACTGAGTTCAGCCAGCCACATGGCCAAGGGAAACTCAACAGCAGCACAAGCAGCTTCCTGGTGTGTTAGCTCACAGAAATCAAACCTGCCGGGCAGAAGCTCCAGCTTCTTTTGGATGGAAGGGAAGGGGCTCCTTCTACTTTGCCATATCCTCTTCAGGACTCAATAAGTGGTGGTGGTGTCTGTTTTGCTTTTAAAGGTAAAATCCTTCTCATGGGTTCAATTGAAGGTAAGCAAATGGTTAAAGAGGGGTGATGTAAAAGGAAGGGAATGGGGGCAACAGTGACAGAGTTATATGTACACCCTGTGTGGCTGCACAGGTAATCTCCTTAAAACTAGATGATATTGAAAAAAACCCCAAATCACCACCAAAAACCACACAAACATCTGAGACAGCTCAAAGCATGTTAAAATTTTAAGGCAAATTTAATTTTGCCTATATAAATGATAGGCCTTTGCCATGGAGAGAGATGGGGTAAGGGAAAGAGGAAAAGGTTCCTCCAGAGCAGCTCTGACATCACTGGAAGGGAATGGGAAGGGTAAATCTGAGAAAGGGTGCAAGTGGACTGCAGCAGCTGCTACCCAGCACACCTCAGACTCACCTAGCAGAGTGACTTTCTAGTGACAAAGCAGGAAACAGGATTGTGCATCTATTTCCCCATTTCTGGCTCTTCACACAGAGCCAGTCATAGTTTTACAGAGCACACTCCTTGGATTAAATAAAAAAGACACCAAACAGGAATGAATGAATAAGCTGTTTTACCTACTGTATCTTGGGGATACTGAGCCTTGCCTTCTGGTATGCTGTATTTCAAACTTCAAAAAGCATAATACACAAAAGGGCACTATAGGGACTTTGAGCATACTTCCCATAGCAATCCATTCATCAAAAGAAAATACCAGGAGTCTAAACCAAATGGATACTGTATGAGCTGCTCCATTTTCCTCAATTATAAAATTTCATTGTGCATAATATTCTCAACAAGTATGGAAGGCAACCTCATTGTGTAAATAGTGCTTGGAAGCCCTTTTCTGAGCAGGACTGATGCAAGGCAAGTGTTTTCACCTTGCTCCACTGCTTACAGAACAAAGGTCAATTAAATGTATTTTGACCTAAAAATACAAAAACTAACCTTAGAAATTGATGGGATTCCGAACCAACAAAAGCAGTAACAGGAAAACAAAAAGCAGTGTGATTTTTAAAGGGAGGGGAAGGTGACTCAGAGGGGAAGAGCCCTGGACACCCATTAACAGCTCCATCACCAGTTTCAGTGCCACGAAATCACCCAGCACACCATTCACAGGGACAGGTAAGACCTGAGGGTAGTGTGTCCTTGGGTTTGCAGCTTGGGTCTGTTCAAGATTCCGGGAGTAGGAATTGTTTGGGGTTTGTTTTGGGTTGAGTTTTTTCTTTTTTGGTGTTTCGTGGGTGTTCCCCTCTTCACCTAAAACTATTGAGTCAGAAAGAAAGCTCTAACCTTTGACACCATTCAACTAATGTATAACAAGGAATACAGGTTTCCTGCTTACTTTTAGGGACAGAAGGCTTGGAGCATGTAGCCTAACCTGAGATTTTTAACTTTAATAAAGACACTGGTTGAACCTTTCAAAGATCTTAGGGAAAAATGTTTCACTGCAATACCAGCTCACTCAGATTTTATCAGATTCCTGTTCATTTTCTGATGCTTTAAGACATAAGTAATGAAAAGTGGGAAAGATGGTCATGATTAGGTATAAAATTGATTTTAACATATTTTCATGTATGAGAAAAACTCCATTCCTGTCCAATGGGCTTTACACTGACCTCATGCTGTTTCAATGACACTAACTGTAAAATAAAACAATTTAATTTAACACAAACTCAGTCCTTTAATAAGTCCGAGTGTAGAAGATATACTCCTCTTATGACCTGAAGCACAACTTGGCTGCTAAACTTCAGTCTGTCCTTATCAGTAAAAACAAATAGGTGGAAGAGTTGATTTATCTAGCTTAACTTCATGAAAAGTTAACTTGTTTGCTACCATGCCTCAAGGCAGTGTATAAGCTTCCCATAGTGCAGAAAACATAGCTATGAAAACTAAGTAATTACAGCTTTGCCACACTTCATGATTTCCTGCTGTGGACTACTAAGACAGAAGTGATTTACTCACCAAATGTTACAGTAAATGAAGAAGCCAAATTCAGTCAGTTTTGTTTCAGTCTAAGTATCTACCAGATGGCACTGATTCCTTGCTGGCACGGCTAAAACTTGCCCCTTTTCAGCTGCAAACAGTTCCTCTGCTACAGGGCAATATTGTTGCTTAAGCTCTTGCTCTTATGAATAACTGGGGGGAAAAAATCAACCAGCCTGTAAGGAGGGCACTAAAGCACAGCGTGTGTGCCTCGCTCCCCTGTAACCAGGGTGGTTACTAATGCGGGCACATTTCTGTGCAGAAGGGAGCGGCAACAAACCCATGTGTGCAGCTTTGTCTTCTGCTTCCCTGCCCAGGACACACAGCTCATGGCCTCGGATCCAGACGGGAAACCTACGGCCAGAAGCTGCAGGCGCTGAGCGCTTCCAAGCAGGGAGGGGAGGGCAGGAAAGCCCCCCGAGAAGGGCTCGGTGCCCTTCGCCTGCGGGCAGCGCAGCGGAGCCCCGGGCTGTGCTGGGCTGTAAGGACGGGACAACCCGGGCGCGGGTTATGGCAAAGCCTCCCACGCAGTCTCGAGAGTAATTAGGGCAGATGTTCATTAAGAACTTCCTAACGAGCCTGTTAAACTTCGTTGCCTTACTCCAGTAAACTTTCTTATAGGGACGTGAGGCTGTTTACTAGAGAGCGAGCGAGGAGCGAATAGAGAAGAACGCAGAGGCAAAAAAAAAAAAACAAAGGAAAGGCGACAAAAAGGAGGCCGGCAAGTGGAATTTCACTCGTTTTGTAAAGTTACGAGTCCTCCTGTTCTTCAGAAGCAGGGAAGGGCTGGCCGGGACCCTGCGGAGCCCCCGACGGCCCCAGGCATGTCCCTGTCCCCTGCCCCGGACAGTCCCTGTCCCCAGCTTCGGACAGTCCCTGTCCCTGTCCCCAGCCCCGGCTCCGGCTCCGGACAGTCCCTGTCCCCTGTGCCCAGCTCCGGACAGTCCCTGTCCCCTGTGCCCAGCCCTGGCTCCGGACAGTCCCTGTCCCCTGTCCCCAGCTCCGGATAGTCCCTGTGCCCAGCTCCGGACAGTCACTATCCCCTGCCCCGGATAGTCCGTGTCCCCAGCCCTGGCCCCGGACAGTCCTTGTCCCCTGTGCCCAGCCCTGGCTCCGGATAGTCCCTGTCCCCTGCCCCGGACAGTCCCTATCCCCTGTGCCCAGCTCCGCATAGTCCCTGTCCCCAGCCCTGGCCCCGGACGGTCCTTGTCCCCTGTCCCCTGCCCCGGACAGTCCCTATCCCCTGTCCCCAGCTCCGGACGGTCCTTGTCCCCTGTGCCCAGCCCTGGCTCCGGACAATCCCTGTCCCCTGTGCCCAGCCCTGGCTCCGGACAGTCCCTGTCCCCTGTCCCTGCCCCAGCCGCTCTCAGCCGGGGCGAGGTCCCCCTCTCGCCCCCTGCCCCGTCGCCCCCAGAGCTGCTCCCGCCGCCCACGGACGGAGCCCACGATGCTCCTCCGACACAAAGCCGGCTGTGAGGGACGGCGAGGGGCGCCGCCAGCCCTGAATGGCCCTCGTGGGGAGCACGGAGCCCCCGGAGTGCCAGGCTCACCTTCCGAAAGTAGCCGTCCTCGGCCGGCTCTGCCGCCGGGCAGCCGCGGGGCGGGAGGGCGTCTGTCATCGCCGGGCCGGCTGGCTGTCCCTGCGCCGTGTCCCTGCTGCGACACCTGCGGGAACACCGTCCGTGCCCCGCGGAGCAGCCGGGACAGCCCGCACAGCCCCGCCCGGCACCGCCCTGCGCAGCCCCGCCCGGCCCCGCCGGGGGCACCGCGGCCGTGTACGGGGCGGGGGTGGAGGTGGCAGTGGAGGTGGCAGTGGCAGTGGCAGTGGAGGTGGAGGTGGCTGTAGAGGTGGCTGTGGAGGTCACAGTGGCAGTGGAGGTGGCTGTAGAGGTGGCTGTGGAGGTGGCAGTGGCAGTGGAGGTGGCGGTGGCTGTGGAGGTGGCTGTGGAGGTGGCAGTGGCTGTCGCTGTGGCAGTGGAGGTGACAGTGGAAGGGGCAGTGGAGGTGGCAGTGGCAGTGGAGGTGGCAGTGGCTGTCGCTGTGGCAGTGGAGGTGGCAGTAGCTGTAGAGGTGGCAGTGGCTGTGGCAGTGGAGGTGGCAGTGGCTGTAGAGGTGGCAGTGGAGGTGGCAGTGGCAGTGGAGGTGGCAGTGGCTGTAGAGGTGGCAGTGGAGCTGGCAGTGGCTGTGGAGGTGGCAGTGGAGGTGGCAGTGGCAGTGGAGGTGGCAGTGGAGGTGGCGGTGGCTGTCGCTGTAGAGGTGGCAGTGCAGGTGGCAGTGGCTGTAGAGGTGGCAGTGGAGGTGGCAGTGGCTGTGGCAGTGGCAGTGGCTGTCGCTGTGGCTGGCTCAGCCCTCTCCTGCCCGCACCGCCCCGCCGCTGCCCCGCTCGCCGACAGGGTCTGGGACAGCTCCTGGGACACCGCCAGCCCTCCCCGGGGCTCGCCGCGGGGACACGGGGTCCTGCGGGGGCTGCCCCGCAGAGCGGGCTCCTTCCCCCCAGCCGGGCTCTCCCAGGGCCGGGGGTGGCCCCCGGGTCACAGCGGGGACACACCGTGCTCCGGGGACACACAGCGGGGACACACACACACAGACGGCGGGGACACACACACACGGCGGAGACACACAGACACACACGGCGGAGACACACAGACACACACGGCGGGGACACACAGACACACACGGCGGGGACACACAGACACACACGGCGGGGACACACACACTCGTGTCAGCAATCCGCCAGTATTGGTTCCCATCCCCAGCCATGCCTGACCTGCAGAGCTGGATGGGCATTTAGCGCTGAATACATCGGTATTACCAGACCTGGCTTCTTCCCACCCCACCCCCTGCCTGGTTTTATCTTTTTAAAAATCTTTCTTTGAATTATAGTGTAGTTTTGTCAAGCAAAAAATCCGTAGAGACAACATTTCCTTATCAAACGAAAAAATATCACTGCAATTACATTTTTAAGAGGAACCTTTGAAAATGCCGGTATCTCCAGAGTTATGCAGAGTGGGCCGATGAAACTGTGTGTCCACTGCATGTTTTTAAGGAACAAGACCAGAGTCAGCAACTCAGGAGCTGGGATGCAAATATTTGCTGTCTTGAAATCAGCTGAATTTTGTTCCTTGCGATTTTGTTCACTCTCAACCCCAGTACTTTTTATTTTTTTCAATAATTCTAAAGATACTTGGATGAATGTATGGAAACACGTGTTTGATAGAAATAAGTAAAAGTAAGAAAGTAGTAAGTAGTTTGACTTGCTCCCATTTCTGATTTGATGGTGTAAACATGTTTATATTATTTTTATGCTATTAGATAATGTACTTACCTGACAAAAAGGATTTTAAAATTTAAATCTTGCAAATCGGTATAAAACTGCAATGTAATACATCGGAATTGGTTTAAGATGAGTTAGGCTGTGCTGATATAACCTGGCAATTAAAACAGCATTAAGGTGAGTTTGTGCTGCTGTTACTGGCTTTATTGAAAATGCAGTCATTGAAAGTCTACAGCTGTCACTCCAAATAAAGTCCTAAGAGCCCGTTGTCAAGCCAAAGGCTCGGTTAACAACTGTGACGATTATCATGGTTATGCTTAAAACATAAATTTGCAGAAGTTTCTGCAGAATGCACCACCAAAGACAACTTCTAACATAATGCTGGGGACAAAAAGCAGCCTTTCTTCCTTGTTGGTGGGCTCTTTGACTAAAGCAAAGTCAGCAGTGTTTCTACAACAAATTCAGGAGAGTCCCAGAGAGCTCTGGCAGGATTCCTCCCCCATCTTTAGTGCCCAGCACTGCCAAGACTGCCCGGTCAGACTGTGCCTTCCCCTCCCTCGGATAAAGGGTACTTATTCCATCATGACTGCTTTAGGACTGACACCGTATTTCTCGAGTAAGTCACTGTAAGGTTTGTCTGCATACCGTGGTGAACATGCTTTTTTGGCAAAAGGCACGCACTGATTGTATGGTCTCAGTAGGGCTGAGCTGGGTAATGACTGGGTAGAAGGGCTCTCTGACCCCGGAATGTAAATTGCAGCTTAGAACTTCCAAAACCTGATTTACCCTCAAAAAAAACCCCGTGTCCCTGCTCTTTTCACCATCTTCTCTCCAGCAGCTTTTTGGTTGCTGTTAGAAATCCTAAATAGAGTTGGATTTATACCAACTTTCTCAGTTTCTCATGATTACATGAATCAAAGGTTCAGTGCAGCACTGTGAAGATTGTGGAATGTAGCCTAGAAATGTAGACTAATGCACTCAGAAAATAGGGTGTATAAATACAGAAGTTTGGTTGATATTTATCTTTAATATTAGAAGAGAGTAAATTCAGACATCTGGTTCACTGGACACAGCACTATGTCTAAGAAAGCATCAAATGCACAGGAATTTGCATCTCAAGAATGTCAGTGTGTTGTGGCTGAAGTGTTGAATTTGAAAGCAATGAATGTTATCTCTATAGCAGATCTCCCTCCTAGTCTTGCAGTACTGGTGCTACCTGGCTTTGTGTAGTTTCACAGACAATCCAGCCAAGGGATCTGGGCAATGACCATACTGGAAACAGGCACAGAAATGGCAGAGCTTGAGTTGTCCCAGATTTTGTCTCATAAAAGTAAAGATAAGAGGGACCAGAACCGGGACCAGAATCTGGACAGCCCTACTGCAGACACACTAGAGTATATATGATAAATATGTATATATTTCGAATATGTTTGTATCACTCCACTTGTTCTTCTCCTCCATCTTGAAAAAATATGTGACTATATGAAATCCTATCTATAGTCTTCTCTTTGGCCACTAGGAAATAGTCTCAGTTTGGGAAATGAACTTCCTGCTGGGATACCTGTTGATGCTGTGTTACATACTCAAGGTAGGAATCTGCCTGCTCCCTGGAAGGAGAATGTTTCATTTCTGTGATTTTACAGTGGCTGGAGGGTGGTAGCAGGTGCCTCCAAACCAGCTTTTGTCACACAGAGAGCCAGAGGCTTAGCAGCAAAAGGACCTTAGAATGAAATTGTATGAAGGGAGAAGCATGCATCAACTCCTGCTCTTTCTCAAGGTATGTTCTTGTGCTTCTCACACATTTCTGCTCCTGTTAGTAGTGGCTTTGAACATTAAACTATGTTCTGACTGGAAAGACAGAAAAGTTTTGTCAGCAACCCTGACAGCCTGTAGCTTTATGCCAATGAATTCCACTGCAGTGACTTAGTTGAGTTAGTGTCACCCTTCATTTCTGAGGATTCCAGTTCTTAATGAGCAAATGTCTCCCTGATGTAGGGAAGTATTAGGTAAGGAGAGAAGAAAAAGAATTGTAGGTTGATTTTCCCCCTCACACTCATCTCTTTTGTAGGGAGAAAAAGAAAAGATTGCAAATAGCAAAAATAGGGCATGGGGCACGGTAGTAACATTTAGAAGATGGTGTAGAAGATTTCCTTATGCAGAAATCTACTGAGAAACAGCAAAATGGTGTAAGAATGGAAGAAAAACTCAGTCTCAAGGGCTTTGGATGGCCACAGTGGGATTTGCTGTAGGTGCAGCACTTCACTGCTGCCTCTTCACCTTAACAGTGTGAGGCACATATTTAACTGCAGCTTTATTTTGACCAAAAAAAATCCCATTTTCTGTGGAATAGCTCATATGCTTTGCCTATTTCACTGTGAAATCACATTGAGAAGAAGATATTGCTGTTTCGGTGGGAATTAGGAATGTAAGACCAAACACAGGCAAAATCCTCAGTGCTTTTCCCAGCTAATGCCTTGCCTTTAACTGAGATCCATAGATAAAAATCTGTGTGCTTAACGACAATATGTGTTACCTATTTTTTTTTTTGTGTGGTTTCATTGTATTTTTCTGTATTTTGTATGTATTTTTGGGGTGGGTTTTAGTGTATTTTTTTGAGTTTCGTGTTCAGTGCTTTACAAAATGAAAATTAGCACTTTGTAGTAGCTAGAGCAAGGCCTCAGGGTCTGTACTTCAGGTGACTGTTTTGTCAACTGATACAGCAGCCCAGGGCAAACATTCAGGGGAACATTCCCATTGAGTGGAAGATAAGGCAGAGGTGAAGTCAAGCTGTTTGTCTGTTTTTGTTGTTTTTTGAAAACTAAAAATGTGGTATTTTTATATTTCCTGTACTTATGTTTTCAGGTTTTATCTTTAATGTAATTTTAAAAAACGCTGTAAAAGAATCAGTTTTTTTCTTCCTTCTTTTATATATCGATTATACCAATTTTAGTCTGAAGTTCCAGTGACTTGCATATCTTTAATCAAAAAGAAATTATGTATTTGAAGAACTGTTTTTAAAGAATGTAACAAAAGGCTTAGGGAGACACTTCTATGGCTGACCTTCTTGATGAACTAATACAGAACCAGATGTTGAAAATGTATTGGAAAACTAAAATCTGAAGTCCACCTGTGGCTTAAGGGCTCAATTTCAGCCTGACTTGGCTTACTGGCAAGTGTGTGAGCTTTAATTAAAAAATGTTGTGGGTTTTTTTTCATGAGATAAATTTCTGCAAAAACAGTATTTTAAATGTAAGCCAATCAGATCTGGTAATATTTTAGTTTCATTACAATTAAAAATAAAAACATTGGAGTTACTGTCTTATTTAACAGCTGCAAACAAGAGTTGTCACTTGGTTTAACAATTGTAAACAAGAGAGTTTACCAAGGAGGAGGAAATACCACTGGGATGCAAAAGTAATTATAATCTGCTAAAAGCCTTAAAGGGAAAAAAAAGTGTCAATATTTGATTACCCCAACTGTTTGAACTTATCAGACAAGACATTCAAAATATTTTCTGTTAACGTTGTGCAAAAAAGGTTTATTTAAGCCTGTATGTTAAGTCAAAGTCACATAGAACTGAGTTTTCTGAAGCAATTATTTCCTAAACAAAGAGAAACAGCAACTGTGTTAACAACTCATTTTGCCTCTGTAAGTCCTAGCTAAGTGCTTAGTAATGGTGAGAAAAGATAATGCGTGTCTGTGGCATCTACTATATTGTTTCTAAGTGAATTAGATACGTAATGAAACAGAGTACTCCCTATTTACATGGAACCGTGTAAATATTTCCTGTGGAAACCTGAAACCACATGAAACTCTGGTAGTTTCACTCTGAAAGAAACCAGTTCCACTATACAAATAAACAGGAATACTCGGTTAGAAAATGCTCACCTAAACTTGCGGAAGTCTTACCTGTTAAGGGCAGGAATCGCCCAAGACTGTGTTTTGATTTATTTTCAAGGACTTCAAAGAATATTTGCTTACAAAAGTTGTGGATTGAGAGTATCCTCAGCGCAAATTGAAGTGTTTGGGTTTTTCGGTTGTTTGTGGTTTTTTGGGGCTCTGTTTGTTTTTTTTTAAAAAATTTATAATATATCGTGCTTTTAGTGAACCTGACTATTAAGGTCAAGTGTAAGCTTGAGAAATCTAATTAATAAAAATCCACATGCGAGTTTCTCATGGATAACACTGGAACTTCGAAACCCAAACTTTGAGCACTGGTGAATACTGGTATTTGTATAGAATATGCTCAATAAAAATTTCTCCTGCAATACAGGACTGCCCAATTTGCTGCAGAGGTACCTGGGATGGAGCTCTTCGAGCTGGGACTCCTGCCCTGATTCCTCTGCACATTCTTCTCGAGCAGCTCCTGAAACAACGTGGTTAGGCACACTTTGCTATGTCTCTGCCCAAGAGGCCAATTCAGTGAAACACACTGATTTAATTCAAGGTGCAGTTCGCTTTTCTCCTGTAAAATCTGTTTGCCACCCCCGATCCAGAGCAGTGGGTCTCTCGAGGGAGTCTCCACAGGGCTCGTGACCCAGAATTTGACCTTTTGTGGGATGGTGATTTTTAGAGCCCCCCAGAACCCAGCAGTGCCCGCCGGGGAGACCCACCGGGCTGGGGTTATGGGGATGGGGGGTATGGGGCACTGAGGGGGCTGGGGATGGGGTTATGGGGCACTGAGGGGCCTGGGGTTATGGGGCGGAGGAGGGTGGGGGTTACAGGGCACTGAGGGGGCGTGGGGATGGCGGTGCCGGCACTGATCGGTCCCGATGCTGGGGGGTTACGGGGCACTGAGGGACCCCGACAGTGGCGGTCCCGGCAGTGGTGGGAGGTTTGTAGGCACTGAGCAGTGACGGCGATGGTGGGAAGTTTATGAGCACTAAGCGGCCCCACCACTGTCACTCTCAGCAATGGCGGCCCCGGCCGTGGCGGGCGGTTATGAGGCACTGACCGGGCCCGCCGCTGATTGGTCCCGGCACTGATTGGTCCCGGCGCTGACCGGTCCCGTCACTGATTGGTCCCGGCACTGATTGGTCCCGCCGCCGATTGGTCCCGGCGCTGACCGCTCCCGGCAATGATTGGTGCCGGTGCTGACCGGGCCCGGCGCTGACCGGTCCCGTCACTGATTGGTCCCGGCGCTGACCGGTCCCGGCGCTGATTGGTCCCCGCGGTGGGCGTGCCCGCCCGGTGGGCGTATCTCTCCGTGGCCCCGCCCCGGGGGCAAGATGGCGGCGGAGAGCGGCGACAGCGAGGAGGAGGACTTGGCGGGCTATGGCACCGCGCTGCAGCCGCTGCTACAGGGTGAGCCGCTCCTCCGGTCTCCCCCGCGCCGCGGGCAGCGAGGGGCAGCGGCCTGGAGGAGAGTGGTGTGGCTGCGGGGTCCCGGAGGGCCCGCCCGGCCTGGTCGGCTTCGCGGCCTTGGCTGTGTGGGCTGTGGCGTGTGGGCCCGGCGCGCTGCCTGAGCTCCGTGCTGCCTGCCCTTCACCCTGCCTGCCCTCCGTGCTGCCTCCCTCTCACCCTGCCTGCCCTCCGTGCTGCCTCCCTCTCACCCTGCCTGCCCTTCACCCTGCCTGCCCTCCGTGCTGCCTCCCCCTCGTCCTGGCCCTGCACCGTGAGGGACGGGCTGGGCCGCCCCTGCCCGCCGTGGGGGTGGGAGTTCATTCTGAACTTCCCCCAGCCCTCAAAACCCAAATGCACCCGTTCGAACGTGTGGAGCTATGCCAATGTGACCTGACTGTGCTTATATCCATAAAATGGATTGAGCGTCGCCCAAAGACTAACCTGCAGCTGTGGCTCCCACTGTGTGCCACTTTATTCCAGAAATGCTGTCAAAGGGGTGTAAATATTCACGTCAAGCTCTTGTGGTTTATTTCAGTTTTGGCCGCTTGTGATGTGTAATTCCTCAAGCAGTTACTGAAGTGATGAAATCCTGTCAGGGGTGTTGCATAGTTAAAAACTATAAGTGCACTTTCAAGAGAAAAGAATTGGTGTTCTCAGAACTCCTTCGAGAGTCCCTTCTTCGTGCAGTGTTGTGTCTTATTTTCTGGTTTATTTCATTGTAGGTGAACGACTCAAAAAGCCAGTTCCTCTTCAAGAACAGACTGTTAAAGATGCAAAGGGGCGATACCAGCGTTTCCACGGAGCATTTACTGGGGGCTTTTCTGCTGGGTACTTCAACACCGTGGGCACCAAGGAAGGTTGGGTGTTTTTATGTCTCCTGGGAAGCATTAAATTGAGTACCACAGTTTGATATGAGAGAAAACAAACTGTCATTAAGCGTTTTTTCCCCACCTGTTATTCCTTACACTGTAAATACTTGGAACAGTGTTGCTGAAATTATTTCCCCTCGAGTTTTTGGGCTGCAGTTTTACAAATGTTCCCTTGATGTATCCTTAGGATGTAAGGTTGAAATGTTTGAATTGTTTACTGTGTTGCCTTAAGTACCTTACTTAAATAGTTACCTTCTTTAAAGGATGGACGCCTTCAGCTTTTGTGTCATCACGGCAGAAGAGAGCAGACAGAACCATTCTTGGGCCAGAAGACTTCATGGATGAAGAGGTAAAGTTAGGAAGGAATAGAAAACTTTTGTAGATTGCACAACAACAGGTTTTTCAGGCAATAAAACTTTCTGAAGAGTATTCTGGTAAAAATTGAAATAACCTTAAAATTGCTTCCTGTATACAGTAATATACTGCTAGGTTATATAATAAACTGTTTCATAGGTTTGCTAAAGAAGCTCCTGTAGTGTCAATATTAAAAAATAAACCCAAAACCTAAGCCTTTCTCTGTATCAGAAAAGGCAAACACTTCTGAAGCTGTTTAAAATATGTCCATTCAAGTTATTGAAAAAACAACTTTATAAATAGCTTGAGAAAATTAGCCAGTATGAAGGTCATACTCCTTTTCTTTCTTTTAGTGTTACAGTAAGTAAGAATTTGAGGGGTGTTTAATCTAAATTCCTTTAATTTTGTGTCTGTTTTCCAGGACCTTAGTGAATTTGGGATAGCACCAAAAGATATTACCACCACAGATGATTTTGCTTCCAAAGCTAAGGACAGAATAAAGGAGAAGGCCAAACAGATTGCAGGAGTAGTTGCTGCCATCCCAGGAACCACAGCATTTGATGATTTAATAGGACCCTCTAAGTAAGTTAATTTACATAAAAATCAACCAAACAGTTCCTTTCACTGGGAAGTGTTGTATTGGTTAGAAAAATAACTTTTGACCACAGTAATGTTTGCAAGACTGGAAGATCTGCATTATTACCCTTCCTAAGTGGCCTCCACCCAGATTTCTGTTTTGAGTGACTTATACCAGGTAAACATTTACAGCTGGCGTGTAGAGGGTATGCAAATGTTGATACATTCAGATTGTATTTTAGCTGGGGTATAGAAAGGTGTTCAAATGTTGTATACGTACAGGATTTATCAATAAATAGAGTATTGTTTGAAGTAATTTTGGGGTTTGTTTCCTTTTGTTTTCTTAGAATAACGGTTGGGGTTGAGCTGTTACGAAAAATGGGCTGGAAAGAAGGACAAGGAATTGGACCACGAGTCAAAAGAAAGCCACGCAGGCAGAAACCTGGTAAGTTCAGTGAAGTTCCTGAGCTCCTCAGTGGAAAGTTAACATTCATAGGCTGATTAGAAAGTTAATTTTAAATCCTCCTTTTATTAATTTAATATGATGCTCTGATGTCTCTTACAGATCCTACAGTGAAAATCTATGGTTGTGCATTACCACCTGGACTGTCTGAGGGTTCTGAGGTATTAAACAGGCAAAAGTTGTTTGTTGACTTGTCTAAGAATGTGTGTTAACACAGTAAAAAAAGCCCCAAAACTTCTGTAATGTCTTTGAACTGTATTTTAAAAAGTAGTTTCGAGTGTCCTTAAAAGCATTCATACTTCCTATGCTTAATGTGAAGAAAGGTTTTAGTGTAACTAAATGTCTGAGCAGGTGTTACTCATATTTAGGAAATGCACACTGGCCTAGGCTCATGGTAACTGAATGTAGTACAAGCTCAACAGACAGAACATCTAATCCAACTTTTATTTTGTCCAAGGATGAAGAGGATGAATACCAGCCAGAGAATGTGACCTTTGCCCCAAAAGATGTAATGCCTGTAGATTTGACTCCCAAGGAAAATGTCCATGGACTCGGCTATAAGGGCTTGGACCCCTCCCAAGCTTTGTTTGGTGCGTCTGGGAGGGAACACCTGAATCTTTTCACAGGTGGTTCTGAAGAGACCAGCAATTTACTTGGGGATTTGAGACATAGTAAAGGAAGAAAACTAGGTATTACAGGTCAGGTAAGGACATTTTCCAAGGCATTTTATTGTAAATGCAGTAAAATCTAAATAAATTAGCTTTTTTCTTAAGTGAGAAGCTCCTAGCCATTATGGGGTTATTGTAAGAAATCTTAAGTGTGGGTTGACAGTAGGATTTTTGTAAAACTTGTTTTGAAGATGTGGACAAATCTTCAGAACTCTCAAATGCCTTCACTTGTCGATGTTGTTGAAGACAACTTTAAAAAACACCTGACTCTGAGTGCTGGATGAAGTCTTGTGTTACTTTGATTAGAGAAAGCTAATACTCAGAATGTTTTTAGTTTACATTTTTTTGTATGTTTTACTTCCAGTAATGCTGTATCTGTTAGCTAGAGAGTCTTTGTGTTGCCCTGTGGTATTTGTAGTTTTTATCTAGAAGCACTGTCAGTTTATATTTCTGGGAATTCTACTTGCTTAATTTCCATGCTAAGTGACTTTCTGTTTTTCCTTTTGAGAACTTACCCTGATCTTAGTCAGATTGCAAGTGTTATTTGGTGGAAATAGTTTGCTGTCCTCATCCTGTGCAGGTCAAACTCACTGTCCCTCCTTGCCAGGGGAATGAGAGATGTTTGCTTTTGTGTTCAGTGAGGTGAGGGATTTTTCCATCTCACTTCTTGTGGTGAAACCGTACATTTTTCCCACTGTATATATTTATATATACTCTACATCTTATATACATGTGTAGATATACATGTGGATGTGTTCTGATATGTGACTTTAAAGTATTTTTATGGCTTTGAGTTTTCATTTTTATTTAAAATCTATTTTAGGCTTTTGGTGTAGGAGCTTTAGAGGAGGAAGATGATGATATTTATGCAACAGACACGCTGTCAAAATATGATACAGTGCTAAAAGATGAGGAACCTGGAGATGGCTTGTATGGCTGGACAGCACCAAAGCAGTACAAATCCAAAAAAAGTAAGAACTGTTGTTCTATCTAAATAGCTTGTGTAATTTTGGGGAAAAAAATAACATAATGTAGTCTCTATTTGTCAAATATTTTAGTTTTCAGCCTTGATATCTGAAAACTTCAGCTCGTCTTCCTTCTATATTTGTGTGCAAATACAGAAATAATTTCCCAACTCCTCACCTCAACCCAGTGGGGATTAACCCCTCAGATGATATTTTCAAAATATCTCCTGCATTCTGGGGTACAGCATTCAGTTCCACTGAGGGAAGCAAGTGATTGTGAATCCCATTTACAAAATACAGCCCAATACTTGCAAAGAGAATTTTTTTTATGTGTACTTCTGTATTTCAAGTAATTTTTGTAAACTTTATTTTGCTACCACTTTGTTGCAGCTTTTAAGTGCTTGAAATCCTGTAATGATTTACAGAGTATCTGTTCATGCTTGCTGTGACCAGTAATGGCACTGATGGTGTTAGCTGAACACAGCAGTGATACTTTTTGCTAACATACATGTTTTAAATATTGACCATCTCTTTGTGGTCACTTTGTAGGGCCTGAAAGAGAATTTAAATACATAGGCAAGATCTTGGATGGTTTTTCCTTGGCATCAAAATCATCAACTCCAGTCAAGGTAAGCAGATAATGATATTTTTTGTATTAAGAATAACATCAACAAATTATTATGTGAGCTGTATGGACTTTACTGCTGCTCTGTGGTTTTTCTGTTCTTAGAAATAAGTGTTCTGGTCAGCAGTAAAGATTGCTGAATGAGCAAAATTATAGCATTGGAGGCTGGTCAATAGAAACCTACAATTTGCCAGACTTCTTAAGGAGCTTAAACTTTGCCTGTGATACTGGCTTTGAACAAATGCCTTCCCCACTATCTACTGTTGTTTGCCATAAAGTTGGAGGAATGCTTTAATCTAACTTCAAAATTAAAAAAAAAATTGCATCTTTTGCTTTGAGATCTTTCAAATGTAACATTCAGTTTTCTGTAAAAGTC
This sequence comes from Xenops minutus, assembly GCA_035221455.1. NCBI lineage: Eukaryota > Metazoa > Chordata > Aves > Passeriformes > Furnariidae > Xenops > Xenops minutus. The sequence goes on along the minus strand of JAWWEE010000018.1, from coordinate 2,785,500 downwards.
AGGCCTTGTCCTTTGTCCACTTTGTTGTTTTGGTGACAAGTTTATTTGTTTGTCCTGTTCTCAGGTTTGCATCATTTATGCCATATATATTTACACAGATCAGAATGACAAACAGTATTGTTTGACATGGTCCTGTTTCTAGGGAAGAATATTTGTGTGGTATATACAATTGCATCCTATAGGGAGCACAGGCATAACTTTTTAAATAACAGCTTGAATGAAGAATATGAGGGAAAAGCACTTTGAAAGACATTAAAATGCAGTAGGCACACAAGTACCCAGCAGTACAATTAACTGATTAGATAATGTTTTACAAAAACTAGTTACTAGGCAATACCAAGAGCATTTTCTCAAATCAGAGCACTGTAAATTAAGACTCCTGTTAATTTTTTTGTTGCTTGATATGCATGTTTTCTTATTGTTATATAGTTATTAAATATTGTCAATGTATTTGTTCCCAGAGTTTGTATAACAGTACCACTTACTGACTGGGTCTAAAAGAATCAGTAGTTTGTGGTATCTGTTTCTATTTCTGAGCTGCAAATTGAGGAATTTTTAGGCTGAGCTGACTTTTCCTGAAACACATTTTTAAGTGTTTCATACAAAGTTGTCTCTCTCTCTCAGTGGATTCTTTTGTTTTGTTGCCTCTGGCCCCAAAGCTTTACCCACCACCTACCCTGCCACGAAATTACAGACCAGTGCATTACTTCCGACCTGTGCTGGCAGCTAGGAATGAGAACTCCCGTGTGCAGAAGGCACTGGAGGAATCCACTGGCAGGCTGGGGAGTGACCCAGCACAGCACAGCAGGCATGCTTTGAATGCAGCTCAGAGGAGGGAGCAGCTGGGAGAGACTGGCCTGAAAGGTACTGAGCTGTGTGACCACACCTTTGCTTGTGTTTCACATCCTCTCTTTGTTTGTATTACAGTAAAAACTTGCTCTGGCCTCGAATACTTATCTTCCAATATAAACATACTAAATCTAGTTACCATAGCTGGAATACCATTCCCTTGTTCAGTTTCATCTCAACAGTTGAATTGTTGACATAGCTGTCTGTATTTTCATTTACTTAAATATTTTAAAGGCAAAAAGTATGTGTTGGATTGTGTTTTGTTGGGTTTGGTTGGGTTTTCTTGTGGCCTCTTATGAATATAGTGGGCTCTGGGGATTTTTTTTCCTGTAAAATTAGGTTTCACTGAAATACATTCGAATATGTTAAAAAGGTTATTTGTAGCTGTGGCTCACATTTGTATCTACAATAGTAAACTCTATAAAGTTCTATGTAAATATGTTGTAAATAACATCAAAGATGTAATAGTGGCCAATTTTTTACCTGCCATCTCTGCAATTTTATTTTTTATTTCTGCTTAAGAGCATTTTCTCTGAACTTATACACATGGTAGTAGGGCTTTTTCCTCCACTAAAGTGGAAGAAACAGTTCTAGTATTTTTTCATTCCTGTTTGCCTTTTCTGTTCTTTTTCTGCATTAGGTCCAGCTCCTTCTGTTTTGGAATATCTGTCTGAGAAAGACAGAGAAAGACTCAAAGAAGTAAAACAAGCATCTGAACAACAACTGAAAGCAAAAACAGTAGCCCAGCAGTCACAAAATAGATTGCAGCCAGCCCCTCCAGCAGATGATTCTCACAAGTGGCAAATGGTCTTGGGGGGGCAATTAGCTAATGCTGGTTCTAGTGACTTCAAACCATTTGCAAAAAATCCGGAAAAACAAAAAAGATACGAAAATTTTGTGAAAAGTCTCAAACAGGGAGAAAAAGGTAAAATATTTCTTGATTGATGGTCCTTTTCATTATATCAAAAAAACATCTCCTGATCAGTAGCCTCCTTTGGTTACCACACTGATGGCTTGAGCTTTGAATCCACAGTTCCTCTGTTCAGGACTGGGATCTTCCCTGTGTAAAATGGAGTATCCTCAGTTATGGCTGTGTTAGGACTGTAAATGCCTCCTTAGTCATAATGATGGAAATGCAGGAACATTTAAATAACTGGAATGGTTAAAGTTCTGTTTCACTGGAAAAGTGTTTGCTTGGCTGGTGTTATTTTCTCTTCCTTCTGGGAGAAGAAGTGAACCTGTTGCTGTAAACAGGGTCTGTACAGTTTATAAAAACCTGTGTCCAAACTCAGTATTTATAGTGGACACTTTATATACCAAAAAACCCCTTAAAGTTAACAAAACCTAGCAAGGTTTATTCACTGGTTAACTATTCTGTGTTTTAGTTATTTTAAAAATCTTTGCATTATACTTTTTGTTTTAAACACCTGCTGAATCCATCAAGTATTCTGAACATTCCTTAGTGGGCAATGATTAAGGAGTCAGGTTCACAGGTAAAACGATTTAAAATACCTATTTTGCATTTAGCAAATGCTGCCATTCTTGCTATCTTGATAAACTACTTCCTTCATCGTGGATTGACACAGCTGAGACTGATACTGTCCTTAAGCTAAACACTCATTAAATACTTGCAAGGACGTTGCTTATGATCTTATTTCTTGTTTCAAAAGTGTTGGACCTAAGTGAGTTGTAATCTCTGCTAAGCATTTCTCTCTTATCTTACAGTAGATACATTGGAGCGTTTTTTAGACCCAAATATGACAGAGTGGGAGAGAGGAAGAGAACAGGAGGAGTTCCTTCGTGCAGCCATGTTCTACAGATCCTCAAATTCCACGCTGTCATCCAGGTTCACACGGGCCAAATACGAAGATGACGTTGACAAAGTGGAAGTTCCTCGAGACCAGGAGGTTTGTGCTGTTGGAGCTGCAGTTGCTGCCTTAACCCTGACTTTCTTCTTTAAAACTCTTTTGTAGGCATTTTGGTTTTTGTTGCCCTTCTGTTTAGCATCTTTTGAAAACACTCACTGCATGCAGAGTAGTGATTTTTTAAGCAGCACATAAATACTATGTTTCTGTCTTGGTTTTAAGTCTTAGAACATTAAGAACTTGGTGAGCTGTTACTTAGCAGCTATAAATGTTTGACTTTTTCAGAATGATATTGATGATAAGGAAACTGCTGTGAAGATGAAGATGTTTGGCAAGCTCACAAGAGACAAGTTTGAATGGCATCCTGATAAGCTGCTGTGTAAAAGATTTAATGTTCGTGATCCATATCCTGAGTAAGATAATTGATACTTATATTTTTAGGACTTGTTGAAAATTCTGAGTTTTTCATTTGCTCGTGGAAAATCTAGCTTGGTGTTTTCTTTTTCTGTCATAAATGTAATATAAAAATCCATTTTCACCATAAACCTGGTGACCTCTGACAAAATAACATGCATTTGAAGGAGTACTATTGGTGTTTCAGCTTGTTGTAGATAATTTAAGGCCTCTTCTGTGTTAAAAAACAATAACAAACATTTTTATTTCCCTCTAGTTCTTCCATAGTTGGTTTACCGAAAGTGAAAAGAGACAAGTATTCTGTGTTTAATTTCTTAACTGTCCCTGAGCCCACCACATCTGTAACTGAACCAACAAACAAACAAATCCAAGAGAGTAACAGTCCCAACAGTAAGTTTGTTGTTACTTTGTTAATTTAGCTATAAACAAGATTATAGTACAGAAAAACATCTTTTTCATGGAGAACTTAGCCACATAAATTTTTTTTAATTAAAAAAATCAGGGACATAAAAGCTGAAGTTAGTGATATAATGCTAATTTCTTTTACCTAGAAGACCTTTATAGGTCAAATATTCATTAGAAAGCTTTAAAAAGTGTCAAACAAAGAAGCAGAGTAATTTAAAATCAAATAGGCTGTGAAATGCAGGATAATTTGGCACGCAACTGATTTGAATGTTTGGGATCTTTTTAGAACCAAAGAAACCTTCCAGGTGGGATGTGTCAGATAAAGAGAAGGCAAAGAAAGATTCTATCAGTGAATTCATTAGTCTTGCTAGATCAAAAGCTGAGGTTCAGCAGCAGCCACCAGTGCCAGCAAGAGAAGAGCCTGCAACGGGACCCAGTGAAACTCTTCCCACTGAGGTGAGTTTACAACGAGCTTTGAACTTCAAGGGAATAGATGTAAACCTGGGCAAGCCAGAAATGAGGGTGGATAATACAGGAATTGATTTGACACAGATCAGTTTGTACAAGAGCCAGCTCAGGAGGAGCAAAGGCACGAGATTGTACTTTGAACAATTTTGAGGTTGTAAGTCTGAGATGTAAAGTGTTTACAGCTTACAAGGACAGCAGGTTTGACTACACTTGAAGTAGCATCTTAAGAGAAGAAAAAATGAAGCTCAGCAGACTGGAAACTAAATTCAGTCACCCCCACTCTGTTCACAGACACAGAATATATTTTTTTCCCCTTTGAATGGAGGAGGATGCATATTCTGGAGAGAAAAGTGGTGTTTCCCTTTTGCTTAAATTTATATAATTGGAGTTTCAATTAATGAATTAGATCCTCAGATATTATAAATTCTGTTTCCAACTGTGTAGCACAAACTGCACTACTGTCTACAGGACATTGGCTGAATTTTAACAGCATCTCAGATCTTTGCTATTTTGGACTAGCAGTTTCTAAGACTGTATGTTTCATAGTTATTGTGATATTCCACGTTTTCAGAATACCTGTCAGCATATTTGAAGTCATTCCTTCTCACAGAGTGTTTGTTAGTTTCTTTAGTGATTAAATATAGTCTCTTCTGATGCTATTTAGCAGGTAGCTAATGAAGATAAGGATCAGGAAGAAGAAAGCAAACGACCACCCATGGACTTATTTAAGGCCATCTTTGTGAGTTCCTCAGATGAAAAATCATCTTCCTCAGAGGAAGAGAGTGATGAGGAACAGCAACCAACTACTTCAGTCACAGAGCCAGAAACCACCAAGCAAGCTGATACACCAGACAGTTCTTCCTCTAATGTACAAGGTAGTACCTAATGGATGTTCATTTTTATGTTCATATTTTTCTAAAAGCTTAATGTATGAATCACGTGCTCTAGGATTGCTGGGGCAGTGCTGTGCTCCTCCTCAGATCATCTGGTACTGGTGGTGCTGGGCATGTAGAACATGTGAAAAATACAGCACTGACTAAGGTTTTGTATGTTATTTTTGCAGTTTCATGTTGCCATGTGTCTTGTGTAGATTCACTTATTGTCTGTCACGGTTGGTTCTGTAACATTTAACTTCTAGTGTTCATTAACTTTATACATCTTGTGGAGTTTTTTACTTGTTCTAAGTAATAGTACTGTGCTACACAATGGAAGCAAATAAATGCACTAATAATAATTGTGGAGTGTAAAAGGTAAATTTTGATCTAAAAGGAAAAAACCAAAACCCAGTATGTGGACATGTTTCAGAATTTCAGCTACCCAATTGGCCAAAACAGTCCATAGAGATACAGGATGCTGATGAGTTTGCTTTCTGAAAGGTTTTTAGAAAGCCTCCTTTAACTCTTCAGCATTTCCTGGACAAAGTGTTTCCTTATTTTCCTTTCAAGTATGAAACTTTTTGGCTTTTTTTCTAGAGAGTGTGGCTGCTACAACTGGCCCTGGAGTTCCTTCATTGTCTACTGTAAAGCAGGAGCTGGATGTAGCAGAGGAGTTTGGACCGAAGTTGCCTCCAGCTTTTTCTTCTGGTGGGTTCTGTAAACTTCTAGAGTGTAAATTCTGCTCACTGAAGTTGTCAAATGTCTGATACTGCTCTTTTAAAAACCATTTGTGAATTCACTCTCTATCCCTTAAATGTGTGTGTGGTAAGACCCACCAGCAGGAATGTCTTTGCCTCTGGACCAGTTTTGTTTCTGTAGAGGCAATGCTAAAAAATTGCTGTGAAAATGTAGGACCAGCCTTGCAATTTCATATTGTAACAGATTGCAAAGGGGTTTAATTACAATGGGGATGTTGCAGTTAGGATTTTTAGACATTTCATTTCCATTTTAAAGATTAGGAGTTTTGTTTGCTTGTTTTAACTATTCTATTAGGCTAAAAGTAATGCACAATGTAATGAATTACTTTTTTTTGGTCCCTTTTTTACTGTTTATACATTTGCTTTGTACTTTAGGTGCTACTTGGCAACAACCAGCAGTGGTGCCAGCAAATTTTCCTGGGCCTAGCAGGAAAGAAAAGCATAGGAAAGCAAGAGAGAAACACAAGACTAAAAAAGAACATAAACGCAAAAAAGAAAAGGTAATTAATTTAAATAAACAGTTTATTGATTCTTTGACCTTCCAGTCAAAATTTTTTAGTATTTATGCCAGGTTGTAGGAAATACATATACTGGGACTAGAATTTAAGGAAGTTTAAGTTATCCCACTCTGATGCTGCTTTTTCCATTTATACACTGTGACTACAGGCACAATATTGTGGGTGGTTAATGAAAGCTGAAGATTGTGGAAACTATCATAATTCTTGGTTTATATACAAATAATAATAATGAAACTTCTGTTTTAGAGGGTGTTGAGTACTTAGATGAAATGAGGGGTTTTGGTTTGGTTTTTTTTTAATTCAGTGTAAGTAGTGGAAAAGAATCATTGATAAGGGTTCTGTTTCAGCTAAGCTTGGAGTCTACACTGAAATCAAATTTTTCTTTTTACAGAAAAAGAAACATAAGAAGCAGAAAAACAAAGGGAAACACAAGAATAAAAAGTCAGAAAAAGACAGCAGCTCAGACTCTACAGATAGCAGTGACAGCCTTAGTGATATGGATACCACAGGCTTGTCCCCCAAAGAACTTCTAAGAAGGTAAATAGAAATGTTACTTGAACACTTGCAAATTTTGCACTAACTAAAATATCAATTTATAAGTTGTCATTCTAGTGAAACTATGTGAATCAGCCAGTCCCTTTACAGATATAAAATACTGCTCTCTTTGGTGAGGAGAGATTACAAACATGAGACATCATAATCTACAGGGTAATTAATTTTGGATAGAAGCCTCTTAAGGTAAAGGGCAATAAATACAGAGCCCTGTTAGTTAATGGACATTGTAATTAAAGATGACTGATATTTTTGGAAGGTGTTTTGAATCAGAATTAAAAATTGAGCAAGTGCAGGTGAGGATTTGTATTTTCATAGCTTTATCTACTTCTCTTTCCTTGGATACATTGGAAGCAACATTGTCTGCTAAGATTCAATTCCAATAGATCTGTTGTGTGGTGTGGATGCTTAAGATAGTCTGGGCTTCAGCAAGGAGCAGTGAAGCAAGCAAAACAATGCTTGAGTCTTGTCCATGTCTTGTAAATTTAGACTGCTATTCCATTTTTATGAACTAGAGGCTTGAAGGTAGTGCTGACAGAAACGTGAAAGTGGAAAAAGCAGTTTGCAATATTTGCTTACATGCTTGAAATAAAGTGGGAACAAAGCTCACTGTCTCTGATTCATAACCAGCTTCAAACACTTCCCATGTGGAGCAGTCACTGCATTGGCTTCTGTGGAGTGTCTCTTATTAGCTGAAGGAGATGGCTCCAGGTGTTTATTGAATACCACATCCCTCTGGCCTAATGGCAGAGTGGTTGGGGTCTGGGTGTGCAGTGGAATGGCCATGTACCAGTGGGAAGATTGGCATTTGAATGGACTGTGCCTCTCATTCCTTTGGAATGGAGTGTCAGTTATGTAATGGTGTTTCCTCATCAAAAAACAAAGTATTTCTGGGATTTCTGAGTAGCTACAATGTGTTTCTATGAATTTTGCACAAAGTAGACTGCTTTTTACAAGCAGTTGTCTTGGAAATCTTTGCATTTACATGTCTGACATCACTGAGAAAATGTTTTTATGTCATATAACTCAGGTCTCTCTCTTAAACCAAGGTTTAAGAAATTGCTCAAGTAATGAAATGTTCTTGATGTTGTGTGTTACTATTCAGAGTGACCTTTTTCTCTTTCTCCCTTTCAGATTAAAACAACTTCAGTATTGAAGAAGTCATTTGCTTCAGTGCTGTGTGATTTTGATCTCAAACTTTTGATCTCCTCCATGATGGTAGATCAGTGATGTATAATATGAAGCATTATAGTTACAGTATTCATATTGAATTTCTTTGAATGTAAATGTGCATATGTTTATTTTGTGATGGTTTATGTGGTCAAAATATATGGATTATAGAATATTGAAAAGACCCCTTTCTGGGCAGCATAATCTAAAATACTGCAGGCTCTGTTTTAATTAATTAAAGCATTTTAATAAACTTTAATATTATAAGTAAGTTTTGTATGGTAATAATTTTGTATGGAAAGTAAGCTTTAGTCTGAGTTAAGTTAGGAAGTTAAAAACCAAAGCACTGTAAATTTTGTATGTAGTGCAAGTATTTTTAATGAAGCTAATGCAGAATTCCACATTGCAGTTTTGCACTATCTGGCTGTCTTTGGAGTTATTTTTACCTGTCCAAATCATATGCAGCATTTACTGTAGCAGCTATAAGCCAATAACTTTCATAGAATGGGCTGAGTTGGGAGGAACTCATCAGGATCATCAAGCCCAACTCCTGGCCTTCCTCAGGACATTTGTCTCCTTTGGACACAAATACTAAGGCTAAAAAATTAGTACTATGATGAAAATTGGCCTTATATAGTTACAAAGCAAATTGTTTATGCCACTTACTGTCCCCAGTTGTTATATTATACACTAGAATCACAGAATCATTAAGGCTGGAAAAGACCTCTGAGC
>JAWWEE010000018.1:2760124-2775901 GCA_035221455.1 Xenops minutus | reverse complement strand
CCCCAAGGCTGCCAGAGCTGCAGGAGGGTTTGGATGATGCTCTGGGGCACAGGGGGTGACTCTGGGGATGGGCCTGGTGGGTCCCTTCCAGCTCAGCACATCCTGGGATTCGGTGAACTCAGAACTGGAACTTTTATTTTTCTGTCTTTAGCAAAATGCTATTTTGCTATTTTGTATGCAAGTAAGCTGAAATCAAGACCTGAAAATAAGATATTCCATTAATTTTTTACAATACAATAAATCTGTGAATGCTCTTTTTGCTGGAAAGGCTCTCATGTGCTACTTCCCTGAAGTGTCTAATTTCTGTTTAAGGAATTTTATCTTTGTAATTTTTATCTAAGAAAGGTTTATTTAACACTTGTTGAGCAATAGTTATTTCTCATAACCCATCTAAAAGTATTTGCCTGAGTGTTGGGGACTTTCTGATAGCAGTGTATAGGCAAGATTATGTGAGGTACATTAAGACAAGCCTAATGTCCTCCCCTGCAGAAATAGCTGAAGCAATTAGAATTCAGGAGAGAATGGTGGGCTTGCTCATGGGTGGTTAGGCCAGCCCTGACTATTTCACTTTGGGGTTCTCTTTTTTTTCCCTTTGAAAGAGCAAATATCAAACGACTGAGTGTACTGAGAAAGCATTTGAAGTTCCTTTCAACAACAAGCAGCATCTCTGTGGACTGACAGTCCACATATCTTTTGGAAAACAAAGATTAATAGCAAATGCAGCAGACAAAGACTGGGTAAGTCTAGAAGGGCAGTCCTGACTGCAAGACTTTTTGGACTCATAAAATATAGAACAAGAACACACAGTAGCTTTGATCTGTTTGGTTTTCTTTTTCTTTTATCTCAGGGACATTCCTAATGGTTCTGGTGTCGGTACATTGACATACACACTGAGAAAATAAGTGAAAAAGTGAAAAATAAATTTGCTTTCCAGTTTTGTCTGTTATTAGGAGCTGCCAAGTTAGCAGGATAGCTCCTTCCAGTGCAAGTCTTTGTGAGGAAGCAGCTCTAGATCTGAGACTTGATGTTGAAAGGGCAGTGATAGTCAGAAGTACAAGATTTTATTCTCATATTGAAGACACATGAAAGAACACATCATGAATGGAGTTTATGCTGCCTGCTTTCAGACAGATTCTGACATATCTCAGTACTTGTGCAAACAAAACTCTGTTTGAAATAATTGGGTTCATCGTGGAAACAGGAGATGGTTTACCTAGAAGAAGGTGTGATGACTGATTCTGTGATACTTTGAAATGTGAGTTCCTCTGCATGTCAGCTGTCCCCATGGGTTTTTGTGTTCAGTGCTTACAGTCAGGTGGGCACCATCATCCACTTGTAACACTTGATTCATATTTTTATTTATAATACTAAAGAACTTCATAAAATCATAGAATGGTTTGGGTTGGAAGAGACTTTAAAGATCATCTATTTCCATCCCCCCTGCCATGGGCAGGGACACTTTTCACTAGACCAGGTTGCTTCTGAGTTTCACAGGGCTGGAAGTCTCTCTTTGCCATGTGTTCTGAAAGAGAGATATAAATATATATAAATGTATATCACTTGTATAAAAGAACAACATTGAATTAGCCAAAGTTCAGGGGTTTCTTTGTCAGAAAAGTTCTTTTCTGTCTGTATTGTTTGTCAGCATTCTGTGGCCTTTCCATTGAGCCTGTCTCATCAGTTAAAGAAGAAATGCATCTTGATCCCGTGTCATTCTGTGGGCATAATAATTAAAATAACTGCAGCATGTATTAACATTCGGCAAAGTAGGTCATGCAGAACCTCCAGGGGTACTGTTTCTGCTGTATTTTATCACCAAGCCATAGATTAAATCAATTTTTATCAGACTGTAGTGTTAACTGGTTAGTTTTTTGATCACTGAGTAGTACCCATGCTATGCTGCTTGTTGCAATTGTGTATATCTTTTAAAATTGCTGAATAACAAATAAAGTATCATTGTGTACAGCCCTGGAAACAATTTTCCAATAAAAATTACTGCCAGGACATAAACTCTGTGTGGTCTTTTGCTTTATGTGTTTCTGTTTAGGAGCAGAGATTATGTTGGTTGCAGGAATTACACACATATGGAGAAAATAAAAGGGTTTTAGTAATAAAGTCATATTTTTAGTTGTTAGAATGTTAATGCATCAAATTTCTCAGATGAAATACATAAAAGTGACAGTTTATGAACTTCCTAAAAATAAGCCAAAATTGTACCAAAATGCTTCTCACAACTAGTGACTTTCAATATAAATATTACTTTAGATATTTGGGAATATTTTAATAAAACCATATGAGGGAAACAATTTTGAGCCCCCATCTAGTGGAAAGCTGCCAGTTTTAGTAAACTTTATTGAATAGCTTTGATGCCTAATGGAGCTTTGTGTTTGTGCAGAGCAGGGTTTGTGGTAGAGGGTTACCCAGCAACACAACCACTGAAAATCAAAGAGAACCTCCTGACAAGAACACTTCCCATTCATTAAAGACATCATAATGGCTTTAGATTTATTCTAATGGTAGAAGTAATTAAGTGTATTGTAATGATGTAATGAAATTGAATTGACTGCTTGCACTGAAAGTTATGTACATGACATTTTTATTATTACTTTCTAGCTGAAATATAAATAATCCCTTTTTCAACTAAGCTGTGCCATAATTTTTGCTGTAGCCCTTAAGAGTCTCTTCTGAATTAGTGGGTGTTAAGAATGTCAAATCATTGTCAGAATTAAATGCTGTCATTTATTCTTTAAATATCTTCTTTTAAGTGAAAACACTGATTGCTGTTTTCATTAACATAATTTTTAGAGTGGTAACATCAACGTATGAGAATACCATCAAGGCTTGGGGTATGGAAACAGGAAAAATACTTGTATATATTCTTTTGTACTCATCTTGCAGAAGGTACAACTAAAAAATTCTTATTTCTTGCTTTGGTATTGATAAATAAGAAACACAACATTCCTTGTTAGCACAATAAGATATAGTTAGGGTCATTAGGCTTGATTTTAGTCCTAGCTTTGGTGCTGCTAATTAGTGGATCTCAGCTAAGTCTGAACAGGAACAGATCCACTTTTTTCAGATACAAATGGGTATGATAATAATAACCTGTCTCAGAAGATACATTCAAGATTGATTAAATTAACATTTTAAGATTTGAACATTTTAAGATTCTATCACTAATGCAAAAATAGAAGAATTGTATATAAAGATATCTCAGCTTTTACTGAAACAAAGCAGTAAGGCCTTCTGTCTGAATCTGCTGATAGGTTACAAAAAGCCTCTAAAAGTCCCTCAAACCCTTGAGCATGTTTCTAAAACCTTTCCTTTTCTCTTTAGTGGGCAGCAGAACATGAAGGCTTTATAACTTCATGCAATATTTCTTGTGATGGGAGGTATGGGCAGTCTAATCCAGGCAAAGAAAATACCGTGGATGTTGCAGTATGTGCAACAGTAGTGCCACATCTCCAAGGTAAGACTAATGACTTTTGCATCTTGTTTATGCAGCTCTTGATTTTTATTTATTTTTTTATTTGTTACAAAAAAAAAAAAAGGGGAAATTAATTAATTCAGTTCAGTTCAAATATCCTTACTTGAGAAAAGCAAAAGAGACCCACCTGTAAGACATCAAACCCAGTATTCATCAGCATAAGCCTACAAACAAAGAGATAATGGGCCAAAATTAGACTAACAGTGATGGGGGTTTTTAACAATACTTTCCCCTTAAGGATAATTTTGCTCCTGAGACCTCAGTTTCATGAAGCTTCCATCCAAGTCGGGGAGTTTGGCATTCCTTAAGAACTGGCTTCAAAATATATGAGCAGTCTTACAAATGTCAGTGAATCAGAGCCTGATGGTAAACTCATTTAGATTTAAAAATAAAATGTGCAACAAATGGATTGTAATAATTGCTACTGCCTCTGTCAGGAGATCACAGATTGTTTGTTTTTCCTCCCCTTTTTTTCCATTTAGTTGTATGTCTGCTAAATTTATGTGTTAATATTTACAAAATTAAGAATGTTAACAAGTAGCTGAAAGGAACTTCTACTGTCTTACTAGGGCACGACTAATAGCTCATTATTTAATTTTCTTTTATTAAGTCTTGCTGTTAGAAGGACCTTTTTTATTAGTCTGTATGACAAAGCAAAGCTAAAATAGTGTTTAGATTTTATATTTCAGCATCACTTGTATCTGGTGTATATGACATGGGATACAGATGCAGGGTGTAAAAAACTAAACTTAAAGGTACTGAGCTCTTGTTTGGTGACCAGTTTGGTGAATTGGTGTAAAATGTATTTAATTATCTGACAAACACCCTTGCACATCCTTTTTAGGTACAAGCAGGAATATATGCTGGATTTGTATTCTTATATATTCTTAGCTACACAGATATTATCATTGTCAAGTAATAACTAGTAAGTTATTACATTTCTCTTGTGATGAACAAGCTCGTTTAAGGGTGATATTGCATGGAGTTGTACCTATATTTTAGGGGAGAGTTTCTTCCAGTAAGTCACAAGAGGCTGGATAGCACATGTATTCATTCTGAAATGCCAAATTCTTGTATATCTGTATGTTTACATGCTTGCCTCTGTCCACAGAAAGCAGAACATTAAAGAACAACCAAAGAAAAAGTAAATATTGATGTTGAGGTTCCTTAGGTTACATTAGTGCTTAGAGCAATGGGGATTTGGCCCAAGGAGTCAGAGCACTTTTTTGGGTGGACAGTTCTGTAAAAGAGGTAGCTATTCCATGGTTAGTTATCCCTGTTTAGAGCTGGGCTTCCTTTTTCTTTCTCTATCCATGGTAATACCACCCAGAATCTGAGGTGGGAAGTAATACATGCATCAAAAAAAAGTCCAGTTCTCATTAGGGATTTTTGTGCCATCGTGACTTTATTTTTTGCAAATAATTCCTATTGTATTATGACACCTTGAATTAATTTCTTATTTTAGTGGAAATAATCTGAAAGACTTGTCTCTCTTGTCCCACCCAGAGCCCAACCTGCATCTGCATCTCCATCTCACCTGCAGCTTGCACAAGGTGTTCACCTCATTAATGGACCTTTTTTTACTTACTGCTTATGCTACCTCAAGGCTTAAACAAAGGACATGAGGACATACCCACCTGGAAGATCTCAGGAAAGACCACTTTCCTTCCAAACCTTGGGCTGAAGAACAGCTTTCAGCTGCTGTCCTGTTGAAAATCACCTCTTTATTTACAAGCCTGTGTCTCACAGCCATTACCTTACATGTAAGCTGAGCTGCCCTCTGGAACTGGACTGTGCTGCTGAAATCTTGGAGCAGAAAGAGCACACCTTCTCCACCTGCACCTGTGCCCTGTCTGACACTGCTACTGCAAACAACACTGGAGCTAACCAAGCTTTCCAGAAAAAGGAAGGCATCTGTTTAAATGTTGGTATCTGTGTAACTATGGAGAATTCCAGTTTAGGAGCTGTGCTTTGGTATAATTATATTCTGGGCTCCTAACTAAATTTAAAAACATGTTATAAGGGTTCTGCTACAGAACTCATGCCTTATGTATGCATGTTTGACTACTCTGTGCTGGAAAAAAACATGTTCATCTTTTTATTGTATTTCTCAGGTGTGGCATTTGCCTGTTGAAATGACCCTATGCCTTCCCAAACTGTAGGAATTTTATCTGATAATATTATTCATGTTTGGGTAGCCTCCCGACTGGAGTAAATAATTCATCTTCTATTTTAACTTGTTCCTATTCTTATGCCAGCTGAATGGTGTTAACCTCCAACCAGCTATGCTGCTGTTGTCAGAATGAGGATATTCAATACAGCTGGTTCCAGAACGGGGTTCTTTCCCTTAAAACTGGGGGAAGCTGCTGTCTGTTCCCACAGCTCTTCCCTCCATTGTCACACAGTCAACAGCCTCAAGATTTTTTAGGTACTGAGCCAACTCTCTCCTAATATTTCTTCATTAAATTGTTAAAATAATAGATAATACCCATGCTTAAATGGAGCTTAGAGCCAGAGAAGGTGTGTGGCTGTCATTCTGCATGCTGCTTACCAGGGATGGGAGCAGCTGATGCTTTCAGGGAAGTATGAACTTCATGGCAGCATTTTCCCTTGAGTGAACAAAACCAGTCAGGTGAGAATTTTCTGACTGCTCTTCAAGATGCATATATGGTACAAATAGTTGTTTTTATTATAGTAAAAATAATAAAGAGGTTTTTTCCTGGTGTTAAATTTTGCTTTAGTGTAGGGTCAATGGGGCTGGATGACAGATATTGGGATTAGCAGAAACAAGAAATGGAGAGAAACTATTTACAAGAGCATGTGGTGACAGGACAAGGGGAATGTCTTCAAAGTGAGAGTAGGTTTGAATTAGATACTGGGAAGAAAAGCTATTCCTGGGAGGGTGGGCAGGCCCTGGATCCCTGGGAGTGTCCAAGGGCAGGTTGGACGGGGCTTGGAGCACCCTGGGCTGGTGGAAGGTGTCCCTGCCCACTTTAATCCTGTTTATGTTGTTCAGTGGGTTTTTGAGAGCCCTGCCCTGGCCTCCTCCAAAGCCATTAATTCCTATTGTGGTCAGTGAACACCACGAGGGGCATCTCCTGGGGACCTCAGCATCTTGATCTGCTCTATAACAGATTTCTCCACTCTCTACAACCACCTGCTTTGATTTCACCCTCCTCTACTGCAGCTGCACTTCCAGCTCAAGGTTTTGGGGATTTTTTGATGGTAGTTATCCGAGTGCTTTTTTCCTTGATCAGCCTCCCACAGGCGAGGATGGGCAATGGATGCAGCTCCTGGTCCTTCTCCCAGCACCTCTCACTGTACCTGTGTTGGGGTTCTTTTCCTCACCTGAGCAAAGCCTGGATAACACTGCCTTCCTAGCAATGGGGTATGGAATGCAGCTGTCCCAGGCTGGGTTTGGTGGCCCTGGCACACGTGGCTGTGCCACGAGCAGGGGTTGGGAGCCGAAAGTGAAGCCTGGAGGAGGAGCACAGACAGGGTTGTAGCCACCTGACCCAGAGCCCCAGGTGAGCCCCCCTGTTCCTGCAGGGACTTCCAGGGGACTATTCATGGCCAGGGCCTCTGACAGCCCCTTTCACAGCTCATCTGAGTGCACAGACTGCAAAAGTCATTTCATTCAGGTATCGCAATTAAGGAAACAATTATCTCGCGTGTCTCGGGCTGATCTCCAGGTCATCTCAGCATTATCCCTTTTGATCTCATTATGAATTTAAAATATGTAATATATTGGCTCTTAATTCCATGGGAAAGGTCCAGCTTGCTTTCTACAAGGGACAGGGGTGTATTTAATGCAAAGATCTCAAGGACAAGGGAAACATTTGTTCATGACTAAGGGAAGGAGTGGCAGCCACCTCCTGGGAGGTGTTGGGAAGGACTCCTAAACGTGCACCACCTTTCCAAGGGCAAATCCAGCCTCAAGACACTTTCCCAAGAGCTAAAATCCAACCCAGGGAGCAACTCAATGTTGGTGTTTCATCAGAAGTTACTCCTGGAGGATCCAGTACAGGGGGAGCCGAATTGTGTCCAAGGAGCAAAGGGGTGACGACCCTCCGGGAACTTGAGCTCTTCATTCCCTGGAGACCTTTGACAACCCGCTTGAGGAAGTGGTCAAAGATCATCCAAAGCAGGTCAGGTTGTGCTCAACAGGTCATGTTAAGCCTTGGCAAGCCCAGTAAGGTCCATTGCACTAAGCTGAGCTACACTGACTTAGCAGGGTTAAGTTCTGGTTTTGTGTAGTTTTCGATTTTTATTTTGTTTACATATTTATACCATTATGTCAAAATCAAAGCATCCATTCAAAGAAGGCTTAGTAGAAACAATAAACATCTATGTAACCTTGTTTACTCTCTCACTGAGCTTTAAGGTCCCTTCCAACCCAAACCACTCTAGTTGGTGGAATGCTCAGTAATTTTACCAGTTGTGTTTCTCAGGATGGGATGTGATGAGTCCATGCTTGATCAAAGCTCTGAGGCTGATAAAGAGATCTGTAGAGCTTTGGCTGATGGTTTCCCTTCCTCTGCCTTCCACACAGAATGCATATTATGAAGGAAAAATTCACTAGGAAAGACACTCTGGTTTAGTCCTGTAAATGGAATTAGTTAGATAACAAATCCCACTGATCAAGGCTTTAATACAAGCATAGAAACCCTTTGAAGTGTAAAAGGTGCTGCTAAAATGCTGCTTTTGTGTAACTTAGGTAAACTTCAATTTAAAAGAAAGAAGATGAGAATTTTTATCTTTGATTGGTTATTCTATTCACTTCTGGTTTTTATGCTTTCCAGGATGTAAAAAATAATTCAAAACTGGACTTACAGCAGAATTCTCTATTTAAACTGTTTAATATACATTGCCTGGCTGTGCAGAGGACAGACAATTACGTAGGCCTATCTTTCCTGCAGAAATGGATTATTTAGATGCCTGTTTTAAAGAGCACTGAGCATACAAAGTCCTGATTGTGGTGTGAGGAGCTGGACACATTGCAACCTTCCCAGAGCAGCTCCTGGGGCAGAACCCCCCAGGTCTGGCTGACCCTGGCTGTCCTGGCTGAGCTCACCATTGATGGTGCCAAACCATCCAAACCCCCAGGACTCTGGTAAAGCTGAACATGGGGTAAGAGTGGCCTAAGCAGACGCTGGGCAGTGGTACCCAGTGATGTGGGGCACGTGTTCATGGGCAGGGCCACAGTGCTCAGCACCAGCCATAGGGAGTCCCCTCTCACCTGGGGAGGGACCTGCCCTCTCTGCTGTACAATTGTGCCAAAACACCTCGCTTAAGCTGGGATAATTTTCACCCCCTGGGTCCTGAATAACTTCAGGAGCTTGGTTGATTTGGTGACATTACCAGTGGGTGGTTTAACTTGCCTAAACAAATGCATTTCTTGGGGTTTGGACTTGTGTGTCATCGCAGGACCAGACACTTTTCTCTCCCAGAGAACGAATTCAAAGTGGAAACACAGATGTTAACCCTGCCAAACTTATTCTTTGAGCCCTAGGAAGTGTCCAAGGCCAGGCTGGACGGGGCTTGGAGCAACCTGGGCTAGTGGAAGGTGTCCCTGCCCATGGCAGAGGGTAGAATGACATGGGCTTTAAGGTCCCTTCCCACTCAAACCAGTCTGGGGTTCTGTGATTCTCTGAAGGCAATGGGAGAGAGGAACAAGGTGGGTGCTGATTTGGCTCACTGGCCACACATGCTCTTTGTCCACTGGTGATGGGAGCAGTGGGATGCTGTCCCAGAGAGTCCCACAGCCGTGGAGCTGCAGCTCTGGACAGCAGCTCCGGTGAGGTTTTGAGTTACTTTCATGTCCCATGTGTTTAGGCAATTCTAGACAAGGACAAGCTGCTTTAAACGAGTTAAAAATTAAACTTTAACTTTTTTAAAAAGTTTCCCTTTCTCCCACCTTTTGCAAGCAATACTTTATTTCCCTAAAGATGGGGATGAGCCGCCAGCCCTTGTCCTTCACTGAGAAGCAGGCTGGGTTGCCACCATAGACAGAGAAATCTTGTCTCTCCCACAGACCCTCCTTCCACAAGTTATTATATCCACAGTCCTCTTTCCATAAATTATTTTGAAACCTAATAATAACGAACAAACTTATTCAGGGGATGTTTCACAAAGCTGAAAGCAGGGGAAAGCAAAGGGCTGTGTATGGATGTTCCCAGAGTGAGTGAGCCTTAGAACAAAAACCCTGCAGAGACCCCGGGATTTTTATTTTTCAGTAGTTTTTCTCTTTTTAAAAAACCCCTGGATTCCTAACGAGCTGCAGAGATGAAAAGCTTTCAACCTCCTTATATTCATCTGGAGAAATCCTCCACGAGGGCACAGGAGCGGAACAGGCTCATGGACTCATTTTGCTTTTTAAACTGATAAATGTCTTTCTTGGCCGTGCCTGCTGGGGCTGTCCCAGCTCCTCCCGAGCTCTTGGCTCCATGGCTGTCAGGCTGGGAGCACCAAACTGGCCCCACAAGGCTCGTGTTTCTCCCCATAGCCCGTGGTGGGTCTGAACTCCAGGTGCTTTGGGGGTCTGGGCTGTCGCTGTGGATTTGCTGGGGTGAAAGGCAGCCAAGGGAGCAGCAACCTGGGGCTGCAGGGGAGATGTTGTGGTTTGGGGTGTGTGGGATGCTCGGGTCGGGATGCAGTGGAGCATCCTCCTGGCACCGCCCGGGCACTGGGCTGGGCAAAGGCTGCATGGAAAAGAGCTGTTGGAAAGAAGAGAAATATTGAAAACGGTATTTAAAATCTGCAGATGTTCTCTGCACGTTTTCCAAGGCAAAAAGCACAGAGCTCCTCCCCTCGTGCTGGGGCAGGTGCAGGACCAGGGCATTCCTGCAGTGCTGGGAGGTGGACTGAGCCCCCAGCCAAAGCCTGCTTTGTTTTTAAGTGGACAGAAGGGTCTGTCCTGCTGCCCAGCCCAGCCCTGAGGAGCAGCATCTCCTCCTGGCTCGGCCCAGGGGGCAGCTGCAGCTCCAGATGCTCCAGGGCTTCCCAGGCAGCCACGAATTTCTTGGCCTTGCTCATGTTCCTGCTGGGAAATTAGAGCTCAGGAACTTGCCACCATTCAAAATAAAGGATAATAAAAGCTGGCTTGCTTAGACCTCTGAGTGGCCCTCTAGGGTAAGGTATCCATTGCACTAACACAGAAAAATGTATTTATAATAATTTTAAATGATAGTTTAGGTTTCTACATCAAATCACTCTTTTAAAGGTAGGGTTTGTTTTCCACCTGAGATCATGAACCTATTTAATTTCCATAGGACTTCTTCTTTCATTTTACTTTTTTAACAGACTTGTTGCCTCATTCCTGCTTTAAAGCAGTCATGACTCCAGCCTGGCTGTTCTTAAGTGAATTTAGTGCTGTGTTTGTGCTGGAAATGCCACCACTTCCAATTGCTCCCCTCTGCAGTGGGAAAATAGAAACATTGGCAGTAAGAAGGTGAGAGAGCTCTGATGTTTGGCCATAAACCCCCACTGTTTACAACCCCAGCCCTGCTCTGAAATGCCACGGGGAAACAAGAGCAGCAGTGAGTAACAAATACCAGATCCCTCTGACAGGGGAGGATCTGCTCTGCCACCCTTCTGCTCCACCAGCCAAAGCTACTCGGGAGGAAATTAGGATTCCCAAAGCCTTTGCACCCCTCCACAGCTCAGCCCTGATTTAAAGGGCTCCCTTTCGTGTCTCCCAACACAATTCTGCTTCCCTGTGATGTGCTGGCCAGGACTGGAATTCTGTGCCACTTGGGCACAGATAAGGGTTTTTAATAACTTGATGTTCCATGGGTGGGTAACTAAGAACTGTGATTGAAGTCCCTTCTTTGTCCCACCGAACTGAGCACTGGAGAGAGGATGTCACTGATTGAAGCACTCAGGGTGTCTCTTGGTGGTGCCTGGATTTCTCCAGCCCAGGGTTTCTGGCTGAATTCTTCAGGCAAATGGAAAGTTCTCCTGGTGCCAACCCCGAGGAACTGGGCAGTGAAACTGCACCCCAGAGAGGGCTTTTTCCATGGCATCTGTTTTCCTTGCTCTGCTGACAAGGGGTGTCCCAGGGCTTGGCAGAGGAGGGCAGGAGGAGCCCTCAGAGCCAGCCTTGCAATGGAGGAAGATGTGCTTTGCTGGTGTAATTCCAGGGGTTCCAGGGCATTTTGGGGTGTCTCCCACAGGTGTCATGGGTTGCTGGGTTATCTGCCTGCTCCTCATGGGTCTCAGTCCTCAGGCAGAGCAAAGGGTCTCTGCCAAAGCCAGGACACCTCCCAGAGGGTACCAAATCCAGGAGAACTCCAGGTGACTTCTGTCCTCTTCCTGAAATGCTCTGTGTCCCATCTAAGCAGTGTCTGGTTGGTTTTTTCCAAAGGCACTTGTAAACAATTCCTGGAAAGGCTTTTCCTGTTGGATCTGAACAGCTCTTTGCCCAGGGTTGGTCACTGGATGGACGTGCCACCTCCATAAAGCCTCTCCCTGCTCCCTCCCACAGGTGATTCCCACCCCCCTGGGCTGCAGCTCTGCCCTTGCTCCTTTGGGTTTGTTCTGGGAGGTTTGTTCTCTTTGTGGAAGTTGCTCCAGCTGTTTCCATGTGGACTTGGGTGACAAACCAGATGGAAATCGCTGGTTGTCTCTGATACCAATACAATTTTTAAGGCCTAACCCCAAACTTTTCTTCACTGTATGTCCCACATGTAGCATGACCTGCCCTGCTAGACACTAATTAAGACTACTTGTGTAGCAATTTGGCAGAGCAGCCTTGATGGACTGCATTGAGTGAAGAGCTCGACTGCTTTATTAACATGAATGAGCGATGGGAGACTTTTTGTGCCCTTTTTACAAAGGTCGTGCTCAAATCATCACATTATCAGCCTTAATTACTGCAAGTTAATTTGTTGTTTGTCTGCCTCGCAGATGTTTAGGAAAACATTCCATGCTCCATAGATCATGGGTTGGTGGTGATGCTGCAGTGGGGGAGTTTTGCTGAAGGAACAAAAGCTCAAGTGCAGCTCACCTTGGCAGCAGCAGAAGCTGCTGGTGGGTTTCTCAAAGTCAACTGAGGGATTGGTGAGTGATTTCCTCCCCACCACGAGCCTGGGTGGGAGCAAAGCTCTCCTGGAATCACATCCCTATGGGGGATGATGCTGTTTCTGTGCCTCCAGAGCCCCATTTCCCATAGAACAACCACTCACCCAGGAATTTTAAAGTTTATTTCTCCACTGAGATGGGAGGAAGATGCACAACTCTTGGGGCTGGTGCCTTGTAG
Source organism: Xenops minutus (assembly GCA_035221455.1). Taxonomy (NCBI): domain Eukaryota; kingdom Metazoa; phylum Chordata; class Aves; order Passeriformes; family Furnariidae; genus Xenops; species Xenops minutus. The sequence goes on along the minus strand of JAWWEE010000018.1, from coordinate 2,763,155 downwards.
GGGCTGAGCCCCAAGGCTGGTGGCCACTGCCCAGCTCTGAGCATCCATGCCAAGGGGAGGGAGGCAAGCCCACCCCTGGAGCTGTCAGATGGAAGAGACATCTCCAGCAAACCCGAGTGAAAATCCAGCCCTGCCACAAAGAAAAGCACAGGGGACGAAATTACCACGTGCTCTCCCTGCCCTGTGCACTGATTGACCAGAGCAGTGGCTCTTGGAGAAGCACTTTGTGGGCACAGAGAGCTCAGGCTTATAAAAGGCCAATAATTGACATTTATAGTCACTTTACATTCAGTATTTCCAAGTCCCAAAGGATTTTTACCCTACTTAATTGGTAATATATGGCTGATGATTGCTGTGGGCACAGGGCTGTGGCCCGGAGGGGCTTCCCCCAGGCTGTGGGTGTCAGGCAGATGGGTGGAAAGGTGAGACAACAAGGAAAACTGGCTGCTTTTTTCCTTTTTTGCCCCTGTTTTGGCAAGAAGTCCCCTGCTTCTTGTAGGTATTCCTGGGAGAGAGGAGGAGTGCTGTAGCCAGATAAGTCAGCGTGAGTCAAATCACATTTTCTGGGGGTTTTTGGGAGGCTGTGGCTCATTATAGTTATCCAGAGGACACAGCCAAATGCTTAAACACTGTGTGAGCCATGCTAAGAGCCTGGAATAGCTGAGAGGCTTGCTGGAGAGGGCAGGGTAAAGTGAGGCAATGTGCTGGCTCCCAGCTCTGCTCAGGGATGCCTTTGTGCTCCAAAAGCTCGGGATCTGCTGCAGCCCTTGGGGTTGGGTGTTGGGAGTCCCCACTCCTGGGCACCTCCTGATACCCCTTGTTTAGTCACCAGCACGGATGTTCCATCTCTGAGTGGAGCTGGTAAACCCAACAGGAAGGACAGTGTATTGCCAGGGAGGTGATGATGCCCCACTAACCTGATGAACATTTTCAGGGAGGAGGATTTGGCTCCTCTTGCTCCCTTCACTCCCACAGCATGTGGTCCCTCTTGCAGGGCTGGATTCTCTTGCCTGGCAGGGGAGAGAGGTCAGAAAATGAGCTGTGAACTCAAAGAAAGAAGCTATAAATAATGATAAAAGGCTATTTCAGACTTGTTTTCATAACTAGGTGCCTGAATTTTGGAAAGGAGTTTTATAGGCCTTATAAACCTTATATAAAAGTGATTTTTGGAAATGCTTTCAAATAGTTACTGAGACTCATCTACTGGTAATCATGTTGGTGAAAAAGCCATAACCATGAGAAATCTGCTGCTGTTTTGCTGTGCTCTGGGCAGGGTGTGGGGAGGAGGTGGAAGGGAGCCTTGTCTGTAGCCTGATTGGGAAACCACAGCAAGGTGATAACAAAACAAAGGGAAAGGGTTTGCGTGCTGTGCAGGCTCTTATCTGCTCCCTTTCATGGAAAGCAGAGGAAGAGCAGAGCAGAAAGGTTGCAGGCTTCACTAGATCCTAATTATCCCTTGATGGTGCCCACAGCAGGGATGAAGTTTTCAAAAGTACAGTTTCTGCAGTAAATGCAGACATCTGGCTGGAATTCCAGTCCTGTTTCCATGCCCAGCCAAGTGGCTGTGGGGCCACACTCAACACTCCAGAGATGTGGGATGCCTGAAAACCAGATTGTACCTAAAATCTGCCCGGATTTATGCTGTTCCATGTGCTGGAAGAATGTTTTTTCATGTTCCTTTGCTTCCCTGCCCAAGGCAGGAAACCTGTTCAGTGCAGGCAGTGTCTATAATCCTGCATGTTTATTTAGTCTGGCATAAAAAAATCCTCACGATCCCTATTTTTCTTCCCCCCTCACTCCCCCTTTCTTCAGCACTCAGGAACTGCAAGAGCTATTTAGAATAAATCACAACATTTCTTCCAGAGGACTAAGTACTGAGATGCTCATCTCTCTCTCCAGGTTCTTGAATTCTCTGGGAATAAGAGCCCAAGGAACGCAGGAGGAGGGAGACATCCCACGGAAGAGGGGTGTCTGTGGGTTTGATCAGTGCACTTCAGTGGGCTCTGTGTGCTTCAGCTGCCCCGTGTTTGCAGCCATGTGGATTTTGGAAGGAAGGGGGAGCTGAGGGGGGATTGATTTCCCTGAGCTCTTCCCTGGAGCTGCTGGATTTTTTGCTTCATGGTCCTTATTTCCACTTCTCAGGAAAACTCAGTTGAGACCCAGCCATCCTCTCCCATCCTTTTCAAAGATCAGCCGCTCAAGCACACAAAACATTCTTTTTTTTCTTGTTAAAAAGAATATTAAAAGCAGGTGGTTTATATGAATATTATTCCCTACACTGCTCACAGAATGCAGCTTACTATGAGGTTCACGTGCATCCTCCCTGCTCCCAGTGCCCACATCCTGACACGGGTAAGAAACACCTCCTAAAAATAAGTGGCATATTGCACGTTTCTTAGAGTGAGATTGTACAGAATGGTGTATTTGGCTCTGCACAGGTTGCACTGGTAACTCCAGGAGAGCTGGACACTGTTCTCCTACTACATTTATTTCTTGCTTTGTTAGGCAACGTAATTTCATGTGATTCCTGTGGCAGGAATAAGATAATATCAATTTTGGCAGCATCAGTTTCAGTGCTAATGGGAGCAGAGCTCTGTGCAGGGTTCCTAATGACACTGGGTCATATACAGTTGGTGGAGATGGGAACAAACTGAAAAGTCTCCTGGCTTGTTTTTCATGGAGTTAAATAAATACATTAAGTGCACACCTAAATGCAATAAACACATACAAATACAGTTAACACACCGAATAAATACATATTATCTCTGTCCATGGACTCCTTACGATGTCCAGGGAGTGCAATGAGCTACTCAAGGAGCATTAGTGCAAATAATGCAAGTAGTATTGCTAGTGCAAATAATTACAAGGGCGTGCAGTGACAGGACAAGGGGGAATGGCTTCAGACTGAAAGAGAGTGGGGTTAGATGGGATATTGGGAAGGAATTGTCCCCTGTGAGGGTGGGCAGCCCTGGCACAGGGTGGGCAGAGAAGCTGTGGCTGCCCCTGGATCCCTGGGAGTGTCCAAGGCCAG
>JAWWEE010000018.1:2742490-2759289 GCA_035221455.1 Xenops minutus | reverse complement strand
ATCTCAGCCAAAGGTCCTTCCCCCAGAGGGTGGTGGGCACTGCCCAGGCTGCCCAGGGCAGTGGGCACAGCCCCAAGTCTCTCTGAGTTCAAGAAGTGTTTGGACACCACTCTCAGGCACACGGTGGGATTCTTGGAGTGTCCTGTATAGGGCCAGGAGAGGGACTTGATGATCCTGGTGGGTCCCTTCCAGCGCAGCATGTTCTGTGATTCTATCAGAATACTTGAGGAAGAAGGGTAAAATCAGAATCTGACTTGGTTCTTGAGCACAGTCCTGATTCATCTGCATTTTGCAATTGTGAAACTGTGTTTTTGTATATTACTCACAAATATGGATTCCCAGCTTCTGTACCAGATTTCTGGGATGATCATATACTTACATAGGGAGTGATGCTGTAAGCCAATATTTAAGCAAATTGAGGAAATAAGGCTTTTTTTTTGTTGTTTTTGCATAGATTTAATGATATGTAAATACATCATCCAGTTGCTTGTTTTGGCTCATCCTGGGATATTTAAAATATGTATTCAGGAAATCCTTTCAGCTGAGCTCTGGGCTTTTCCAGCCTGCCCAGAAGGTGTGGATAAAGGGCCTATTGGGCTGGACAACTTGCCATGTTTCTTATTTAGGTAACATTAATAAGTAATGTGACATTCTCTTCGCTGTGCCTGATCTGCTGACAGTAACAACAACTCACTGTGCAATTATTTCCAAGATTTATCACCAGCTTTTTCTTTGCAAAGGGGCTTTGGATCCTTTCAGGCTGTTGTATGGCACCCTGAAAAGGTGTAAGTCCATCTGCTTTCTTCATTCACTTTTTCCCATGTTTTGCAATTTGTGTACAATTGCAAGCAGGAAGGGTAAGTGCTGTCCACAGAACAGGCAAAATTCAATTGTCTGCAAAAAAGTGGGTTTTTTTGAGTGTCCCAAAAGAGGAAATACAGGCAGGTTCCAATTCACTAATGGAAGCAGTGCCTATGCTTGTTGAAATTGGTCTTGATTTTGGCTGAACACTACATCACTCCCTCATTGTCCTTGCCAAAGTAGGCCATTAGTCAGTCCAGCTAACTTCAGTGAAACTATTGCCATACAAAAGTGGGGTTCTTTTCAGGATTAAGACCTTCAGCTTGTCCTCCTTCTGTTACAGGTAATATTTAGTTCCAGTGGGGTTGTGGAAAGTGTTTTAAAGCACATGATTAAAAAAATCCCTCTGTTAAAATATCAAAATACTAGTCATGCCAAAAGGATTATTTATTAATTATTACTATTTCTACAAAGATAGTTTTTAAGGTAATTTAAAACTACTAAACAAATCACTAGCTCTTAAGCTAAATGTGTGTGTTGAGCGTGTATGGAGATGTATTTTCCATTTGCATTTATATATGGGAATAGACCAGATGAAGGCCACTTAAATCTAAAGTAGGATTGTAGTTCCAGATTTGTCAATGTTGTTAAAACTGCACTAAAGCTATCTGTGGTGTGCCAGGTAGCAGGCACTAACAGCTGTCTTTGCATAACTATTTCCATTTTTATTCTTAAGGTGTGCTGAATAAGCTTTCTTCTGCCACTCCTCACCCAAATGCCATGCCATCACATGAGTAACCAGTGAGGTGTAAAGCAGTTGTACTCTGTTTATAATTATATCCTCAGCTGCTCTAAAATACAGCAAGTGGTGCTTAGAGACCCCTGGCCCTTTTGCTACTGGTATTTGAAATGTTGTATTTGGAAACCCAAACCCAAATGGCCCTGTGAGTCCAGAGACCTGTCCTTGCTCCTCAGCTGCTCTTGGGCTCTGCACACACTGCTCTTGACTTTTTATCTCCTTGGCCATCTGCAAAATTACAATAACACCTACAGATCTCAGAGAGCTGCTGAGAGACTTAGTGAACCATTTTGAGCTTTTGGGTAAAATCAATATTATTAAACCTATGTTTTTACGTTTCACCTCAGTAAGCTCAGGTTATGCTGGGACTAAGCCTCTTCAATAATGCTGGTGGCATCCACAGATGCATTTAGGTTTTTTTCAGCAAAAGAGGCTTCATCTCACTGATGGGGCAGAAAATCAACTGGTAAATAAAATTTTGAAGTAAGTAAATGTGTTCATTGAAAATTTAGTATGTAGGACTGTTCTAGCCTTCTTATTGAAGGTGCTTATTAACTTTTAAGATTATTTTATGTTTACCCACAGAAATGTATGTGATACATATTTTTACAGGTCAGTATTTTTCTGACAAGATACATTTCCTATTTTAATCTCTCAAAATAATGCAACATTTTACATGAAGGTGTGTGATTAGTATATCAATATATGATTGATATTGCTTGAGAAGGGGTAAATGTAATAGGTAGCTTATGATGAGTGTTTAAAAAACACTTCAAAATCTTCAATGTCTGGCATTTCAAAAAATTCTCCAAGTGGCAGAATTGCTCCAGAAAATCTTTAACTCCTGTGCTGGTGTGACTAACAATTATCTCAGGAGTTTCATAACCATCTTGCTCTGTGAAATTGCATCCAGAACTTATCACAATAATGGTTAATTATTATTTAAGCAAATATCTAGCCTCAAACTGAGTCAGACTGAAGCTGTATCTGGCCCAGTGTCCTCTCCATACCCATGGCCAACAGCACACATCCAGGGCAGAACATAAACACAGGGCAAACGTGCAGTGATATTTTGCCAGAATATCCTGTCAGCCTCTGGTGATTCCCAGCTTGGGGTCTTGAACTCTCACATACAGACCTGATCAAATTTAATTTTTCATTTCTCCATGTGTGTGAGTAGGCAAAAGTGAAGTGACTCCTGCAGGCAGATGTGCATATTGGAGACATCTTTTATCATAAGGGCAGTTGCCTAAAGAAGGGAAATAGTAGAGGCTGTCAAATATTTAGTGGCTGTTTACTGCGACAGCAGCTACAGGCTGAGGGGCAGATATCTCCAATTTCCCTGAGAGCTGGCATTGCTGCCTGCATGTTATCCACAGGGATTTGGGGGAAAACATTTGATAGAAACATCAAGTGAAGCCACACTGCCTGTTAACCCCAGTTTGGAGGACTGCTCTCCCTTCTCTCCCGACACTCTCTTCTCTGATGTGTCGTGCCTCGACAGGCACGTCCAGCTACGGGGTGTCATGCCTGTATAATGTGATATATGTGTCATGAAAGGATTTGCCAGAGTGTAACATGTCAGCTCGGAACTTTGAGGGCTGGGGGAACTCTTTGGGACACTGCAGTCAGCATATCGGAAAACAAAGACATTTCCCAGTTATTCCTTTGCTGCTTGTAGAAAATACTGATATGGGTGGTTTAATTTGTAAGAAATTTGCAGAAATGATACCTGTTGCTTGTAGGTTTTTTAGAAGGTTTTCATTATCTGTTCTTACAAAGTAAGCAATAGCATCAGAGTGTCTTACTGAGAAGAAAGTGACTTGCCTCCATCACTCAGCAGAGAAGTCCCTTGTGCATCCTGCTATTGATATTTACAATTTATTGATATTTATTGATATTATTTTAGTCCAAAAGGCTGAAATCCACAGCCTGAAGGTTGGTTTTGCCATAAAGCAAAGTAAGGTCAAGGGACTTGCACAAGAATAAAATGGCAGGATGGACATTGTCAGATTCCAGTGGATGTGGTCAACAAAACAGCAGCTATGTTCCCACCAAGCAGCAAGAAGGAAACACAGGCTTTCCTGGGTGCTCTGGGATTTTGGAGGATCCATATGCCAGATTACAGTCACAGTGTGAGCCCTCTCCATCACATAACAGAGACATTTTGGGAGGACAGCCATGGACTAAGGACTGCCCATGCTTGTGTGTGTGTGTGTGTATATATATGCACACTATGTATATATACATATATGTATCTACTCTCACTCAGTGTATATATACATATAAACCACCATTTATAACTATATATAAATAAATAACTGTATTTGGAAGGTGTAGGCTCTGGGCATGATGTAGATGGTACAGAATACAGGGTGGAGAAGGTCTGGGCTCTGGCCAGGACAGGCTCACCTTGCAGTGGCCAGGAGGGGCATGGCCAGGACCCTGGGGTTGTTTGATGCCACCTCAGCCCCATGCAGGGCTTGGAGGGAGATGTCTCCCTGGGTTTGCAGTTTGCTGGAGGGTGCAGTGGGAGCTGCAGGGAGATCACATGAACTGTTTGCCTGTTTACTGTCCAGTACAGCATTCCCATTCTTATTTCATTGCTGTGGCCAGCAAATTATTTTTATCTCAACCCTGATCCCTGCCTTTCTGTGCCTCCATCTCCTCTCCATCCCACAGTGGGTGGAGGGAGCGAGCAGCCTGTGGTCTGCTGTGTTTCACTGGGAACACCAAATTGGGGAATACCAGTCCTTAAGCACATCTGGCTTCCTGCATGTAGCATTCCTTTTTGGCCAAAGAACCTTTCAATCCTCAAAGGAGTTGAAATGTAGTGTATTTTAGAGGTATTTCTTAATGGCTGTGGTCTCTCTGCAGTCTCTGAGCATCCCTTTCATTATGATCAGGGTGGTGAGGTGCAGATGTTACAGGGCATCCTGTGGAACCTGCAGCAGCATTTCTGCTCTTTGCTGATCCTGGAGATGGGAGGTTGCACAGGTTGCTTGGGCTGCTAAAGTGGTGGTGGGAAGCTCTGCTGGAAGGGCCAGCATGTGTGTCCCCATGCATTCAGCAACCACCCCAAGCTGGCGTCGTGTGGGAGATGACACCTGAGATACAGGTGAAACAGCGAGGCATCTGGCTTTTGGTTTTTATGCAACAAGGTTTTTCTTTCCTTCCAAAAGCTGTAGTTAAGCTAAGGTTTAAATATACAAGGGTATTTTTAATATGAGTTGGTGAGGCAATCAAGCTGTGACCTCCCTGACGTCAATGGCAAAACTCCCCTGGCTGTGCCATTGGGAGGTTTTCATTCAATAAAAAGGTAATAAAGATTCTGATTCATAACGAAGGCAGGAAGAGATGAATCAACCCAAGCTGAGTGGGTAGAGTTTTTCCTGTGTTATTAACTGTGCAGTGCCATCGAAACAACAAAGTCTGTCCTTATCTGCTGTAGTATTTATGGTTATTCTTTACTGACAAATGACTAAACACAATTAGTCCTTACACGGTTCCTGCCAGTGTTTGTGGAGCTCTTTGTTGTCAATGGAAACTGTTGAGTGATGACTTTTTCTGAAAATATCATGATAATATTTTAACACAGGAAATGTTTTGAAATTGTCTGAATTACAGCTTTTTTTATAATGTAAATGTTGACCAGGTATTGTTTCTAGGTGATTTTTTTTAAACAAAAATGTTCTTTAATATGTATACTATATATATAAGAAATCTTTCTCTTTCCTTCTCCTTTGATAGAATGTAGTAATTAAAACTATAATAAGTACAAATAATATGACCACTTATACCTACTATTTCATTTGACATATCTCACTGAACAACCATACTAGAACATCACAGCCCAGAAATAATTTATTAATGTCCCTAATTATTATGAATATGGCTTTATATTTGAAAAAATGTCTGATTTAAACTATTCAATTAACTCTGTGTGTTTATTTCTGGTGAACTGTGTTATATATAGTGCTTTTCTGTTAGAGTAAATATTAACTGTCAGTAACAGAAATTGTTAAATAACATGCAAAGTCAGGTCTCTTTGGCCAGCCCTAAGTGGCTATTATTTTCAGTACTAGACTTTGATTTTTTTTTTAATGAACACTATATTTTGCATGTCATTTTCAGGCAAAACAGAATTAGATTTTTCCCTGTTATGGGTTTTGCTCTTTTATGATGTGTTTCTCAAGGTAATTTGAGTTATCTTGATGTAACAAATATGTATTGATTGAGCAGGGTACCAATACTCCATTATTTCCCTTCCTCTAAAGCAAATCAAACTCAATCCTTGTGCAGTATCATCTTGAATAGTTGAGTTCTGGGTTTGTTCTGTTGTATTTTAATAGACTGTCCTTTAAATATAAAGAGCTCTGGGTCCTCAACCACCATGACTGTGCATGAAGAGCTGAATTTGTGATGGGTACACCTGTGGAAATGCATCAATGCCATGTTGGATGATGCAACAATGGTATTAAATATTATCAATGGTATTAAATATTATCTTTTGAATCACTATCTTTGTTCAAGCTAGTCCAAAGCTGTTTTTATGGACATATCTACCACTATTAGAACAGAGGAGCATGGCATAAGTGAGATTAAAAAATAACAATTGTTGTGATTACTGTCATTTATGAACGCTGGCAAGTTACTGGGGTAAAGGAATATTTTTAAATGCATGGGTTTTCCTAAGTTATATGATAATTATATGTGAGCTGCTGTATTTTTAGTACTCAGCAACACAAATGCATACAAATACTTTTGTTCATTTGTACTGAGATGGTCTGTGAATAATTATAGATTCATAAAAGCTAATTACAGTGAACTCCCAAAACAACTGGTTGGGTGAGTCAGTAACTGAGAAAATCTATAAATGTCTCAAAAGCCTGTAAGTGATTCTGACACTGTGAATATGACTTTAAGTATAAATAAATACTTGTTCTTTTATTCAAATAGGTTTTCAAACTGGTTTAATCTTTGCAACACCTCCCCCAACATGGACAAACCAAATAATAAGCTGCCATGGGAAAAAGGGCTCTAGTGAAGGATATTTGAACACTGGTAGCTGTAGATGGACATGCCAGTCTGGGGACCATGGGACTTTCTGTGCTGTGTATTTTGCATTACCCTGGACTCCTCTCAAATCTGTACAAGATCAAAGAACTTTTCTGTTAGCTATTTTAATTTAGACTTTGTGACCCTGCTGGTTCTGTCTCCCAGCTTGATTGCTTTCTGTGTAAAAGAATTCATAAATGTGTAATGTATAAATACACAGCAACACATGCATAAATTGTTTTTTATTACTGTTGCAGGATTCTCCCCTAGGGAATATCTGATTGATTCTGAGATTTCTCAAAGTGAGAACTCTGTACAGAAATCATTTATTTAGGAAAGTTAAAGTTACCTTCATGTAATTCTGGTTTTAAGCAGGTACCATCTTGTAACATTCTTGTTCATCTGCCTACTACTCCAGACACTGGTGGATATTACCTTAAGTGGTTCTATTGCAGCTTTCTTCAATTTTATTTCCTTATTTCTGTTGAAATAATATTTGTCATTAATTTAGTTGGCTCCCCTCTCTGGCTTTTCATCTCAGCCTCAGCTGAGGAGTAGCTGGAATGCTGTGACAGTGCCATGGACACTGGGAAGGGATGCCCTGTGGGGCAGCTGTGCTGCTGTTCCCTCCAGGAGCAATAAACAAGCTCAGGGATGCACAGCTGATCCCCCGTGAGAGCTTGATGTGTGTGAAACAGGATCCCAGGCGACTCAACCTTCCAAAAAAGGGGAAGAGAAAGGGCAGAAATTTTCTCACGTTTTTCTTGGCTTTGTCTTTCAGTTTTGGGCAAATATCTTCCTGCCTCTGTTTGGTATTGTGTTTACATATGATGTTGTAGCATAACAATATGTACAGTTAAAGCTTGGTGAAAACAAGTACCAGTGCTCTCTTAGAACAGTTCTGATGCTCCAAATCACTGAATATCCTCATACTCATTGCCTTTTTATCCTTTCTTTTTTCTCTCTAGGCACAGTTCCAGCCCATGTGTGTACGAATCCATAGGGTTGCTGGTCTTGTTCATTCATTGTTCAGTTGTTGCAATCATTTTCCTTTCGTGTTCTTCAGCCCATTCACCACAGGCTCTCCTTTTGTTTCCATGCTTTGGTTGGAACATACAACCAGGATCTGTCCTGCTGCACAGACTGTGTCATAACTACAGGCTATATCAGATTATGGGGTTTTCTTTATGCAAAAGAAAATCTGTCTCTTCATGGTTTTAAGCTCCATTGAAGGTTGAAGCAGCTTTGATCCTTCTGCAAATCTCTGACAGTAATTCTGTTCCATGGTTTGTGCTTATCCTCCTTTCTTTTTTTGTTTGTTTTCTTCATCTCTTTCAGTAACACAATCTGAATCAGCATGCTCATTTGTCAGACTGGGTTCTGTATTAATCAGAGTTCACTTGCATCCTTCAGACAGCTTTTATTTTTTAGGAATTTTATAGACTATATAATAATAAAAACAGCCTAAGCAGCAAGGAAGAGAGATGAAAACATCACACCTTCAGGGAAGGTCTAATTTCTTATCCCTAGTTGCCAGCCCACCATCCCTGATGACATTCTTCCAGATTTCATTTGGGATGCTGTTTACACAAAAAATACCCATTCCTGCTGTTTCTGTCAACAGCTGGCAGAGCCACTGAGGAGCCAGAGAGACAGTGTTTGTTTAGTCAGTGTGACACAGCAGAGGGAGCAGAGCTTTTTGTGCCATGGAAACCCATCTCATGACCTGGCAGTGCTGGACCCGACCTGTGCCATGTCCCTTCCATGGTAAGTGTTGGCTCACAGCCTGCACAATGACCTGACAGCCACAGGCTGGCATTTCTTCTTGCCCAGGGCTTTAAACTTCCTCTGACTTTTAGTGAAATTAGCTGAGCAGATTATTGTCCTGGTGAGCCATGACATTGTCATCCTTGTGTTCTTCTTAATACAATACCAAGAGTCTGGCTGTGTTATCCTGGGGGAAAATAGGGAGGCTTTTGTGGGTGAGCTCGTGTGTTAATTTATATCCTTTTTCATTCTCCCTGTGCAACACCCTCACGAGGCATAGTCCCAAATTTTGGCTGTGTTATCTGTCTATGCATATTAAAAAGAGCTTTGGGAAATAAGCTGTAATTTGCTCTTCTACGAACCCAAAAATCACTGTACTATGAATATGTATTGAGAACTTTGAGAAAAAAGAATTTGGAAGATTGTAAGTAATGATGATTTTTGCTGATTTCAAGGATACTCTCATGCTGTAAAACCATTAGGAGTTCTAAAACTGTGTGGGGTATTGCAGTGAATAAGAAGTGCAATGCCTTGTGCAGAGTGGGTTTAAGTAACTTATACTCAAAGATATACCACTGGAACTTTAAAAATATAACTACAGTAGACAAATAAGAGAAACAAAGCCATAAATCACTCTTGGTGACAACCCCAGGGACAGATGGAATACAAGTGACATTCTCTAAGACCAAATAAAACCTTTGAGGAAGCATCTGGGCCAGATTTTAATGAAGAATAGCCACAGATGCTCAGTTTTAGGTATTGGTAACACAACGTGTAGTAGAAAAAAAAAAAAGAAAAAAAATATCTAATTGTTGATGAAACATGAGAAGCCTGGTCATCCTTACCCTCTGTTGTGCTTTTCCTGCTGAGCTGGTGATTGGATGCAATGAAATGGCAGCCTATTAATAAGTGTACTGGGTAGAACAGACTATAACTATTATTCAGTTCACAGTGGGATTGCTGCAGTGCTCAGAGCCTGGGTCAGAACCTATTGCTGTGGGTTTTCCCCCAGTGCTTGTTGGTGAAGTGGCAGAGCAGCAGCTCTGAGTTCCTTGCTGCACCATTCTCAAGAACTGACTTGCTGAACAGCCTGCTCTGCCTAATTTATGTCTTTGCATAAGTTTCCCAGCCGTAAGAAAGGATGGAAGATAGCCCTAAAAATTCTCATATTCCCAATTAATGCATAGGGTTACACCAGGGAGCGTTTTGTGGGCTGGCAGTGGGAACATCACAGGGTGGTGTGAGAGGGGAGATGCTCTGAAACCTCTCCATCTACTCCACAGTGGTTTCCAGCCCTTCTCCACTGCACAAAAGCCAGTCAACGAACTGATTTCCAGGTGTCTTTTCAGTCCTAATTACATGTTTTGCTTTTTCCATGCGTGTTCAATTTTAGATAAACTTGATTGTGTGCAACATCTCAACTCATTTCTATTTGTTTCTTTTTTTCCTTTTTTTTTCCTTAACAAGCACATTGCTGAGCAACCTCAGGTGGCTATTTTCGTCTGCTCTGGTAGCAATATGCATTCTGAGCAAAGAGATATTTGTTCTTTCCCTAGGAGATAGCTTTAATGTGCACTCAGTGTGTTCATCCTGTGACTTAGAGGAGCTTTCATGGCTCTAATTACAATCTGTTTGATCTCCTACTTAAATTCTAAAATAAGTCTATAGTAATTCATGCAGCTAGTGTATGTTGACTAAGACTGTATTGACAGCTTGTTCCATTTTCTTCTGTAGAAAAGAAGTAAAGTAATAAAGACTTCAGGCCCACTGAGCCTATTATTTCCCATAATTTCTGGGTGTGAAGGGGAATCTGAAAACACATTAATTCACCTGAAATACAATTCAGCCTTATTTTGGAATTGCTCTTCTACCATTCACAAGCAGAGGAAACTTATTTCTGAGTTAGTTTAGCCCTTATTTACCAAAGATTTTGTATGTCAAGGAGAATAGTAAATCCTTTATGACTCCAGCTATCAGAGTGAGTAAGCCCTTAATATAACCAAGGCACAAAAGGATTTATCATAAACTAAATTAAATCATCCAAACTCAGTTCACTAATAGATATGAAGGAGTGGGCAGAAGAGAAAAATCAATTTAGCATCTTAGTAGACCGGGGGACTCACTGCTGTTTTGCAGTGCTCTTCCAGTACGTAGATAATAAAACCCAGCACCCCCAGAGTTTAGATCAATCCAAACACAGTTATTAAAAGCTTATACTTTAAAAACCCAACCATGCTGAAAATATTTAAAGGCAAAGGAAAATAAAGCAGTGCTGGTCTCAGCCTGGCTTTTACTTTGAGGTGTCTGGGATGACTTGCTGTCCAGTTGGGGCTTATTGAAAAAGTGCAGCGTAATGACTTTGATAAGGAGCCCTGATAAACTTCCTCCAATTAGTTCTGTAAGGATTTGAAATGAAGACAATTCTAGTCCTCTTCTGTAATTATGCTGCATGTTTCAAAACCCTGATGACAATAACACCATTAAATAAAAACGAGACATAGTTTACTTTATGAAGAAGGCTGCTTGGACCTTCAGTTTTGTTAAGAGAGCTAAATTACAAGTATAAAAACATTAATATGCAATTAATGCTGCCTTGATAGTAGTTACAAAGACAACTGAACCCTTTCAAGAGAGAATGATTTGATTTTATTTTTCAAGCAATTACCCTGATGTAATTGCTACTTGTAATCTGGTCTGCTTGATCCAAACTCAGGATTTCATTGAACGTTCAGAGTGTCACAGAGGAATATCAGAGCTTTGCACTCTCTTTGGAAAAATGCCTATACATCAGTGATCTTTTCTCCATCAAATGATTTGGATTCACCATCCTGTAATACCAAATTGCTTATATTTATTCCCATCACATTTCATAAAATGAATTGAATTACAGCAGGGGTTTTTTTCAGCTCTGCATAGAATTTATGAATAAAAAATTCTTAAAGAAGAGTAAGGAAAATCACTGTGAAGTTTAGTAATGATCTCTAATGGATCAAGGCAGAAATAGTGTTAAAGTTGATGCAACAAAGCACCCTTGAGAATTTTCCTCCCTTTCAGGGGGAGTGTAGTTGTCACTAAATGTAAACCTTATCCAGCCAGATATTGTGGGATGCTGATGCAGTAAAACCAGAGGTAAACAATGTGAGGTTGAGACAAATAATGCACGTTCCCACATCTAATGTTTTCTAATTAGCTTTTCTTTAATGCCAATTCCCAAACTTAGTGACTAAAGCACATGTGACTGCAGGCTTGTTTATCTGTACAACTCTGTACATGCACTGAAACCGATTTATGGTGAAAAAGGACTTGTGCAACTGGTAAAATTATAGGCTTAGTTTAAAGAAATCTCAACCAAATTAATCCATAGATAGAGATGCTTGGAAAAGAAGCATAAGTTTTTTTGAGTTACAAAAATTAAATACAGGGAAAGCTGATGTAGAAAATGTAATAAAATTACATGTAATCTAAGACAGGTATTACACACATGAACAGGATAAGGTTCCAAGTTATTTTTAAAATTTTTAGTACTAATATTGATGAAACCCATAACCTTTGTCAACATTGCTGTGCTATTTTATATCTTCATCTTTTTACTACATATTTAAAAAAAAATTAATTGTAATATCCTTCAATTATACTGAGTAAAACTTTATCAGAACTCTATTTTGGTGGTGCTACATGACTTTTTTGTGATCCAGTTCTGTCAAAAGCATTAAAATGAATGAACGTGCCTATAATTCCAGCATAAATAACATATATCATCTACTAATGAGATTTCCTAGAGCCATCTCTGTATCACATGTTCTGAAATGGGATATGAAGACTTGACACTTGACTTGAGCAATGGTTTATCTTGGTACAACTCTTTTAAAGTGATTTTAAAATAATCTGACAATTGTCCTGAAGTAGAGCAGCTAGGATTGGTCCTGCTGGTTGTGTTTCCAAGGTGGATGTTGTAATAAGGAATGAATTCCCCCTAAGCCAGTAGATGTTGTAACCTCACATATAGTTTTCTAATGTGCATATACATTTCTGTGAAAAAAGCCACGTGTGACTGAAAACCAGATCTGAGAATTTTAAGATAGTCCTACACGAACACCAAAGTATAATTCCAAAGTGAGTGGGTTTTGTCTTACTAACAAATTAGTGGCATGGCCAGAACCTGCTAAAAAGAATGTGCATCTGTCACTTTGCTTTCAGTCCCATACAGTCTCCTGTTTCAGTGGGATGCAAGGGTACTATTTAATGGAAATGAAAGATGCACTTTATTCAAATTATAAAAAAAGGGTTAATGTACAATGTAGAGGTGACTAGATAATTTTTTTTTTTATTACAATAATAGACTCATTGAGGAAAACCTCTTTTATGACACATTGCATTATTTGTTACAGACCCATAATTTGAAGATTACTGTTGAAAAACCCAGATGAAATGATTTTACAATCATGGGCCCATTAAAGGTTTAAGAATTGCCTGGCTAGATTAGGAAGAATTTAGTTGTGAAAAATGCTGTGTGATTTATGATGTTCCTTAAAATTGCACAGACACATGGAAAGCAGGCTGTATCTGCAGAACAGTCAGGGCACCACTGTGCTGAGCATGGGGTCTTCTCACCTATGGGGAAACTTGCTTTGTATTGACCCATTTATTATTCCCATATCTTTAGCATAGCAGAAGTATTTATTTAAACATCCAGTTCTCTCATCCCAAGTAGACAGGACATGATACTATTGATCCTCAGGCCAATCATCCATTAGGCATCCATTAAGATCCAGAGTGATAGGCAAATGTGAATTACAATTATAATAATTCCATCAAAGGGCTGCTAAGATCAGGCACAAGTCTGTAGCTCAGTGAGGGTAAGGATCTCCTGATGTCCCACTGTAGCCACACTTTATATTGTTGAAATGAAAAGGCCTGAGGTAATATCTCCATGAGCTCTGAGATGTCCTTTGGTGAACTGTGGTGTTTCCAGGCATTCAGTAAAGCCCTCAGCCCTCTCCTTCAAATAAGAATCAGCAAAAGGGAACCCGAGTCTGTGCTTTAATGTACCTGCAACATCCAACGTGATCTGCTTCCCGTAGATGCTCCAGAAAGCATCTGTCATCACTGTTGCCCTAAAATAGTCTCAGCCTGGCCTGGTATTTTCTTATCCATTTCTGCCCTTTCTTTCTTACCTAGTGCTTCCTTTCCCACATTATAATTTGGTCTTTTTCTCCATTTCCCTGGCCAAATCTGACTCTGAAACCTGCTGATTTCTGCTAATTTTAAACAAGCTATGGTGCCATGAGCATTGCTGTGTGCAATGGTTTAATTGCAGACATGTCTGAAAATATTTGTTTAACCAAGCTGCATGTTTAGTATTACACTCATGAGTTTATGGACACAGGAGTATCATAGTTTAATTAGTGTTTTTAGATTGCATGGCACCCCAGGCAAATGAAGTGTGCTTTGCTCCCTATTTTTAACCATACAAACTGACATTTAGAATTGCACAGCTGTTTTCCTTGATGGGGCACACATAACTAACAAATATCTGAAATAGCTGACTGAATGTGCACCTGGGTGTGCATCAAATGGACCTTTGGCATGAGAGGCCTGAGGATGTACATAGCTGATGTACCTGCCACGGGCTTGAGAAACCCAGCTCCCCTCACAGCCTCTCACTTTCCCTCCTGCATCCACTTCTGTTGTTACACCAGCTTATGAGCATTCTTGCACTTGCTTATTTAACTGGATTTGGGCAGTACCTGATCTATACCTGACTCTTAGATGACAATGCAAAGTCTGAAACAGCACAAAGCTTTCAATATAATATAGAAACTGCAATTTATGTTGTTGCATCTCTTAAGTGAGAATCTTAACTCATGGTGTGTGTGAGCTGCTAAAAGGTCAGCAAACACCTCAGCTTTACCTCAGCACCCCAATTCCTCTTGCTGTCCCTTGCTCTTCTTACTCTTCTCCTTTCAATATGATCACTCCACCGGGTCCAGTCAGTGAAGAGCTGACCCTGAGCTCATTGATGACAGAATAACTGTTCTGATAACTGACCCACACCTCGCCCTGGAGGCTGTGCCAGCCAGTGTTTGTGAGTGTGTGAACATGTCATTAGCACAGTCAGACCTTAGTGTCGGAGGAAAGCCCCTTACACATGAATTCCACTTGGGAATTGCATCCCTTTCCTGGGAAACTGGGTACAGTAATGTGATTTTTTTCACGATGTTGATTTTACCAATCAATGTTTAATTCAGAGATCCAAGAGGTTCTGTTGTAAACACCCACAGACTGCATGTCTCTGTGATACAGCCAGCCACAGACTGTGAAGATGCAATCTTCTAGAGTGCGTAGGGAAAATGTTCTGTGTTTATAGTGAAATGTGTAAAACCTCATCTTTGTCCTGGAGGATTAAACGATGCCCTGGAGCATCTGTGCAGTCCAAGAAATGGTGCTGACCCTGAGTTTTCCATCGCTGCTGGTGTCTGCAGCCAAATTAAACTGCTGCTCGCTGGGCTGCAGGACTCCTGTCAGAGCAGTGCCTGCCACCGGGGCTCTGTCCCTTGAAAGAGAGGCTGTGCAATGACAGCAGAGCCAGTCCTGGCTCCCGGGGGAGGGTGTGAGCACCTGCAAATGGGAAAACAAGGAAAAGTTCAGGACATATTCACAGTAGAGCCTGTTCAGTGTAGCTGTTCACCATCCCAACAGGTACCTGTCACCTTGTGCCATCCTCCAGTTCCACTCGTGGAGCTCCCAGGTAACTTGTGTCATCCCGCTGCGTGTAAACACACCACCCTTTGCCCCTTTTCAGTGGCACAGGAGGAGTTTGCCACATTTATATTGCTCCAAACTGCACTGCCTTGCTAGGGATGCGTTAATTACTTTGCCTGATGGCCAGGTGCCTTGATCCACACCCTGGGGATGGGACGGTCCAGGTGGGGGTCTGTGTCCAGGTCCAGGTCCGGGTCTGTATCTGGGTCCAGGTCTGTGTCTCTGTCCGTGTCCAGGTCTGTGTCCGTGTCCGGGTCTGTGTCTGTGTCCGGGTCTGTGTCCGTGTCCAGGTCTGTGTCCATGTCCAGGTCTGTGTCCGTGTCTGGGTCTGTGTCTGTGTCCGTGTCTGGGTCTGTGTCCGTGTCCGGGTCTGTGTCCAGGTCTGTGTCCGTGTCCAGGTCTGTGTCCGTGTCTGGGTCTGTGTCCGTGTCCGGGTCCGTGTCCAGGTCTGTGTCTGTGTCCGGGTCTATGTCCGTGTCCAGGTCTGTGTCCGTGTCCGCGTCTGTGTCCAGGTCTGTGTCTGTGTCCAGGTCTGTATCCAGGACTGTGTCTGTGTCTGTGTCCAGGTCTGTGTCCGTGTCCAGGTCTGTGTCCGTGTCCGCGTCTGTGTCCAGGTCTGTGTCTGTGTCCAGGTCTCGGTCCGGCTCCCACCCCCGGGACGGCCGGACCGAGTGGGGGCTCTCGGGCTGCCGGGGATGCTCCTGCCCTGCCCTGCCCTCTCCTCTCACCCATCCCCGCTGGGGGCTGATTTCCCAGCCCATCCCCGCCTCACTCCCACCATCCCCGGGCGGGCCGGGAGCGGCTCCTGACACGGCCCCGCCGCTGCCCCGGCCCCTTCCCCTTCCCTGCCCCTTTTCTGTCCCTGTCCCTGTCCCTGCCGGCCATCCCATCCCACCCCATCCCACGCCATCCCATCCCACTCCATCCCATCCCACTCCACCGCATCCCATCCACCCCATCCACCCCATCCCACCCCACCCCACCCCATCCCATCCCACCCCACCCCATCCCCACGGGAAGCCGGGCCCGCTCTCCGCTGCTGGCGGCCCCGCAGGTGTGTGCGGAGCGGGGCGGGGACAGGCAGGGCAAGGCAGGAGGAGGCAGGGGAAGGCAGGGACAGGCAGGGGAAGGCAGGAGGAGGCAGGGTAAGGCAGGGTAAGGCAGGAGGAGGCAAAGCAAGGCAGGAGGAGGCAGGGGAAGGCAGGGCAAGGCAGGGGGAGGCAGGGGAAGGCAGGAGGAGGCAGGGGAAGGCAAAGCAAGGCAGGGCAAGGCAGGAGGAGGCAGGGCAAGGCAGGGTAAGGCAGGAGGAGGCAGGGCAAGGCAGGAGGAGGCAGGAGGAGGCAGGGCAAGGCACTGCAGGGCGGTGCTGCCCCGCTCCGCCCCGCCCCGCTCCCCCGGGCCCGTCACGTGTGGCGGTGGCGGCGCTGCGGTCCGGGCTCCGGCACCTGCCCCGGCCCGGCCCGGCCATGGGGCCGCCGCTGCCGCCGCTCCCCGCCCTGCTGGTGCCGCTGGTGCCGGCTCTGGTTCTGGTGCCGGCTGCGGTGCCGGCCGTGCCCGCGGCTCTCCCGGGGGCAGCGCGGGCCGCCCGTCCCGGCGCGCCCTGAGCGGGGCC
>JAWWEE010000018.1:2728972-2742390 GCA_035221455.1 Xenops minutus | reverse complement strand
GTATGGGGTGGGATGGGGGGTATGGGATGGGGAGGGAGGGTATGGGGTGGGGATGGGGGGTATGGGATGGGGAGGGAGGGTATGGGGTATGGGTATGGGGTGGGATGGGGGGTATGGGATGGGGATGGGGGGTATGGGATGGGGAGGGAGGGCAGCACAGCAGCCCCCGTGCTCCCCTCCGGCCGGGGTCGGGGTCGGGGCCGGGGTCGGGGCCGGGGTCGGGGTCGGGGCTGCCGCGGGCCCCTCGGCACCCCGGGCCGCTCCGTAACCCCGCACAGCGCTGGGGGAATAATAAATCGATAAAAGTTGAGGGCGGTGGGTCCCGGGGCTGTGAAGGGCTGAGGGACTGCCCGGCGCTTCTGTGGGGCGGCAGCGGCAGGAGAGTGCCCTTCCCTTCCCATCCTTTCCCCTTCCCTTCCCATCCTTTCCCCTTCCCTTCCCATCCTTTCTCCTTGCCTTCCCATCCTTTCCCCTTCCCTTCCCATCCTTTCCCCTTCCTTTCCCTTCCCATCCTTTCCCCTTCCTTTCCCTTCCCTTGTCCCCCTTCCCTTCCCTTGTCCCCCTTCCCTTCCCTTGTCCCCATTCCTTGCCCGGGGGGGGCTGATCCCCATTCCTTGCCCGGGGGGGTTCCCCCATTCCCTGCCCAGGGGGGTTCCCCCATTCCTTGCCCGGGGGGATCCCCATTCCTGCCGGGAGAAGCGCTGGCACCTTCGGCACGCAGGAACAGCGAGCTATCAAAGCTGGCTGGTCCCATCCTGACCTGCCAAAGGGTGCTGGGGCTGGCCCTGCTCACCCTTACAGGGCAAACCCTCCCGGCTCCTTCACCCAAAATGTGCCAGAACAGCCTCTGTTGGCTGGCAGTGTTGGATTAGAGTTCATTTTTCAGTAATCCCAAGGGGCAGTTGCTATTTGTTACATAAAGGATCAGAAGTGGTTATCCCTGGCCAGGCTGCTTGTTCTATTTTTGTAAAAGTGTTTCCTCAACATCAGTGCTTGCCTAGAAAAATGTAGGAAGTTGAAGTTTAAAAGTTGCGCCGGGTACTTCAAGTGTATCTCTTTTAATTAGCATAAGTACAATGTAAAAAGCTAGCTAAATTCCACAACAGTTTGAACATCCTTTTTATCTAGTACATTTTTTTCTTTTTAAGAATCTTAAAGTGATTTCAGAGATGTGCACAGCGTGAGGGGAATGTCTGCTGCATTGTTTATTTAAAGTTTAGAGAAAGATACAAGTTTCCACCATATATCTGAATTTCTTGTGGGGTTTTTTGAGAGAGGGAAAGAGATTGATGGGGGTTTTTTTTGTGTATTGTGGTTTTTTTAGTGGCCCACTCAGACCTTTGTTAAAGCTTTGTTATTTAACAGAAATAGCACAGTTATTATTTAAATGACTAATAAGATAATAAAAGATTATGTAAACTCCAGAGTTGAAATGAGAACACTTCTTGTAGTTAGGTGTGGGTGATGCCAGGTTGAAAGTTTAGTAGATTTCTGCTTTCTATGACTTCTAGAATTTCACTGTCTGGCTCTTCTTTTCAGCTGGAATGTTTTATTCCTATTCCTTGCACAGCTGACAGTAGTGGAAGTTGAGAAACATGAGAGATGGGAAGTTTGTAAGGTATCCTGCTTGAGTGAACCCATAAGAGTATAATGCTGCTACTTCCTGCTTGTATTTAACTTCCTGCTTGTGTGTCCTTTTCCTTTAGTTCTTGTTTTTAGTTCTTGCCTTTTGCCATTCTTTACTTTTTCTTTTCCCATAGCCCATGTGTGGGTGTTTGCTGTCTCTACCAATGCCCTGCCACTGACCACTGCTGTGTGACCTTGTCTGTAAACTTGCTGCTCCAAAGACTGGAACTGGGTTTGTTTCGACTGTTCTTTTGAAAAGCCATTTTGTTTATAATTTTTTAGAAATTCTGGAGGACATAGAAAGTTACCAGATAGGAAGGAATCAGAACAGCAAAGCTGATGTCTGTCCTGGCTGTGGGAAAAGCCTGTCACTTGGTTCAGAGGTGCCAAGATGTAAATTTCCCTTCTGATCCAAATAAACCTCTTTCCCAGCTGAAAACCTCACCCTGAGAATTACTTAGCCATCCAAATGATTGGCACAGTAAGTTTTCTACAGGGAGTTCAAGCCAACTGAACCACTTCTATTTCTTTTTCTGGCTTTCCTGTAACTGCCCAACAGTTAAGAAGAAGAGCATTTAGAAAACTTTCTAATATACCTTAGTCTCTCACCTGTTTTTGTTCTGACAGGATTTTGTTTTGACAAGAGACAAGAAAACCGGCAGGGAATGGCTGTTCTTTCTTTTGAGGCTTTGACAGATTTGAGAGCTGAGTGCTTCAGGAAATGCTGGTTACAGCGCTCTTGTGGTTTGATTTGATGGTCTTGAGTGAGACTGAGAGTGAGCAAAACAGATACTGGAAACTGTAAGCTTATTCAGTTGCTGGGGAAAGTACCTGTGTGAAATGTAGACTTTATTTTAGAGAACTCTTCTTGACTGCTGACTTCTTAGTATAAAAGGTTTTGAAAATGAGACCAAAGAACTTGCAACTGCAGCCACTAGAACTTTTGCATTTGCAGAGGTAAAAGAGTATTTTTGGGTCTTGTCTTTCTTAGGTATCTGCCAGGTCTGGTGTGCAAAGCTGTCTATAACTGTACTTCTGGTAGTAAAACAGGGCTTTCTGTTTAACACTCCCCAGTAACGTAGCTCTGAGTTAGCTAATTCCACTCTGTCGTGCCCCATGTCTTTATTCTACATTTAATAAGGGCCCCTCATCAGCTTGTGTACTCTTATGGCTTCTGGGAGGATTCAGGTATGAAACAGGAAGAAAGGTTGTAGAATGTTAGTACAGACCCAGACGTTTCAGTGCAATGTATCTTCAAACACTCCTTTCAGTTGTGGTGATAACAGTTATGCAGAATGCATTCATGTGCTGTCTTTGGAGCAAAACGAAATACTTTAATTCTCATGAATATAAATTTGTGACTTAATCACTGATTAATTTCTTCTCAGTCCTTATGACTCTATTACTATGGTTACAGAAATAGCAGTGCTTTCACACCATGTGAGGAAATGTGCTGCTGTTATTGCTGTGATCCGGGGTTTGTCACAAACGGATGTGCTGCATTGCCACAGAGCAGGACTAACAGAGCCGTGCTGTTTCCTGGTGCAGGAGGGTGGGTTAGCTCCTGGCTAGGCTTACTGACCTGCTGGGGCAAGCTAGCATGGGGAAACAAAGGAAATAATTACATGCCACAGCATCATTATCATATAACAAATGTTACTGTGCATTAGTTATGGAACAAATGCATGCTGTTAAGGTCCTGTGAACATCAAGCTAATGCTTATTAACACAAATCTGAGGCTCAGGTGTGTTTCTTCTCAAGCCACAGCATACATGTACCATCAGTTAGTTGCCCTCCTTTGTATGCTCCTAAAAGCTCAGTCCCATGACCACTCAGAATGAGGGAGAAATCACTGCCCTTGCCCCTGTGGCAGTGCCATGAACACTTGTGTGACAATTGGCACTGCTCATTGTCTCTGTTTTGCCGGGCCTGGCCTCAGCTCGAGGTCTGTAGCAGCCTGTGCATCTCCCAAAATCACTGTCTGCAAAAAGCAGTGGCTTCAGCAGGGAGAAAATCCAGGCTGTGGGCAGCCAGATGTGTGTCAGGGCAGGGTGGCTTTGGGCACCTGCACTGCTGCAATGTGGGGATAGTTCAGATCCACCACGGACTGAAAACCATGACTGGCAAGCTAAGGGATTGTTTTTAGCTTTTTTCTTTCCACCTCTTCAGTGGTGGGTACTTTGTTCCTCTTGTGCTGCTCTGAGTTATACCAGAAGGTGGTCAGGGCAAGGCTCATTGTTTTGTGGTGTGTTTGGACAGTGTAGCAGACAATGGGGGCCCACACTCTGAGACATAAATAGTGTTAATTGTCATCTGCTTCCTCAGTGACTGTTGGGAACACGGATGGCTTCTCTTCCTCTTTTCTATTGTTGATTTTCACTAAATGCTTGCAAACGGATAGACTTAAAGTATTTAGGACTTGATAAGTGGAAAATAAAGCCAAAGTGAGTGCTTGAGCTGGAGTGTTGTCAGCTACGTTTTTTTGTAACCTTTAAAACTTTATAATTCTTTTATATATTTAATTAATAGGCTAGCTTTGTAGATTGCAGATTACTATTGAAATGAGAGCAGTTAGTGGAACATACTGTTATTGTCAGAGAAGTACCTTACAGAATGTATAGGAAAATTAATATGGAACTACATGTAAATGCTGACCTCTGGAGTAAGAATGACATAGGACAAATTTTTTTGGCAGTAACTATTCTTACCAGATCACTCTAATGATATATACTGTGAGGGGAGACTTTTGAGAAAGTGAGTCTTTGGAAATTAATTTGCAAGTCAGGTATGTATTGCACGTACAGCCTCATCATGTTTTGATTGTACCAGGAGACCTTTCTGAAAACTTCATTGCTTTTGCTTAGTCAAGGCAATCATGTCAGCTTCAGCAGTTGATTTTTAAGGTGATATTTACGTGAGAGGAAGAAACTTTGCTTTATTCAGGGGAGATGTATTTAACAATAATAATGGCATTAGTTAATTTCCAGCATTTATGCAGGTAAGGTCACTAGCTGTGATGATGAATGTTTTAATGGAATTGTTCTTGTCTTCCTCAATTAAAAAAAAATCCCACAGAAGGCAATTTAGAATAGATTGGCAGGTGGTTCTTTTGGTAGCATGTTTGACAGATACTAAACTAACATTGTGTGTTGACTTTTTTTGCTGCATTGAAGGATAATAGTTGATTACATGACTTGATGAGCAAAATTCTTGTTGGAAAACTGCAGTGCATTTATGTTAACCCCCCAGCAAACACACAGGAATGATTAGCTACTGACTGGCACCCTGTGCCACTGGAACCTGGCTGAACATTATTTTCCTGTCTTTACACAGTGAATCTCTTCCTGACTGGGAAAATTGAGAGTGCTGTTACCTCACTAGGTAAGTCATGCTTCTCGTATTTGCATTTACTGTTCTTTTGAGCTGTTACTGTTTCTTCCCCACACAAAGAGATCTTTCAGTGAAACAGTATGACCTTTCTTTGAGAGAGACTGACAATGACATTTTAGGAAGTTTAGGACTTTTAAGTCTTCCTGGGGTTATGGGCTCCATCAGTGTCACTGTGCTAGAAAAAAACTGCCAGCTTGAAGCTAAAGGTCATAGTACATGCTGATATATTCAGGGGAAAACCATGTTTAGGAAATGTATCTGGGAATATCAAGCCAGGGATAGTGGCCCATTCCTGGGGAAGCTAAAACAGGAATATTAAAGAGTCTTACATTTATCAAAGTGGAAATTCAACCACAATCGCAGCACTTTGTGTAATTTCCTTCTCTGCAACAGTTCTGTGACTTGCTGACATTATGAGAGTGCTGCAATCAGGGTCCTCTTAGTGATAAGGGCCCTCTTGTGCCTGTCAATCCAGAGTCATGTGTGTAGGCACACTTTGTGCCCAAAGAGGCTGCAACTTAAATTAAAACAGAAAAAGCCAAACAAGGGAGATAGGAGGAAAGGATATGAGAAAACACAAAAATAATCCTAAGGCAGTGGATTGATTAATGTGGGAGCTCGAGTGTTCAAGTCAACATGGGGGTTTGAGAAAAGGTTCAAACCAAAAGGGAGTAATTTTGTGATGAGGTAACTTCCTTAAAGTTAAGTTGGAGGAAGTGTGGATGAGCCATGTAGAGAATGCATTGTTTACCACATAAAATTTTCCATTCTTTCATTGGAAAAAGTGCAGAATGTCATCTGTGTCATAGTCTGTTCTGTCTGAATGGTTCTTTGGCTTTTGATGGAGTTTGGCATCCATTTGCTGTATGATATATGAGTTTACAAAGTGTAAACTAAGTAATTATACAGTGGCTGGCTTAGACTGGTGATACTGCCTTGGCCTGAAACGTGTAATGCTTCATCCAGTTCACTCTGCTGCTTTCTAATGCTGTTTTGTTGCTAGAAACAGAGTTGTAACATCTGGCTTTTATTCTTTCAAATATGCTGAAGACCTCAGAGCACTGTAGTCTTCATACAGTTTTGAGTTACCTTGTCTCCTGGAGGTGTAACTGGAGGTGGGGACAACAATGATCATAAAAGGTCATTGCAACAGTGTGATCCACGTGTAGCTTCTCTCACCTGTGCATTGGAGGATGGCAGGGTAGGAGAGCACAGTTGTAAGCTACCAGGGATTGCTTTCACCAGGAGATGTTTCTCAGAAACCCTGAGGAAAGTTGGGGGGAATGTTTGCTGACCTAACCACGTCCTGACAAAGCAGCTTATTACAGAGTGGGGCTCAGGGGCAGAAGCAGCCAGTTGGAGACTGGACCAAGTGCAGTGGAGCCCTAAATCCTCTTTTTCCACAGGCACAAGGGACCTGCATTAAACCACATGTGCAAGCCCTCCTT
The DNA here is from genome assembly GCA_035221455.1 of Xenops minutus. Classification (NCBI taxonomy): domain Eukaryota; kingdom Metazoa; phylum Chordata; class Aves; order Passeriformes; family Furnariidae; genus Xenops; species Xenops minutus. The sequence goes on along the minus strand of JAWWEE010000018.1, from coordinate 2,735,925 downwards.
GAGAGAGCATTTTGAGAACTCGGGGAGAGCTTCCTGCTGACTCAGACAGCTGCTTGAGGAGATGTATATTGCCAGGCTTTTGGTTTTGAGAGGAGGGTCCTTGTGGCAGGTGCAAACCATCTTTTATCCTGGAGCAGATGGTTGGGATGTGTCCCCTGGGACTGGGACAGGCCCTGGGGCATGGCAGAAGAGTGGGAAGCTGCAGGATTTGTTTTCTGCTGGGATTATATGAAAATTTATTCCTGCCCAGCAGAGTGCCCTGTCCTTTGGTGAAGCTCAGGGTCTGTTTTGTTAACAGTTGCTCTTGCAAAAATAGGAGTAATATTATTCATGTAAAGTTTTTGGAAACTTTGTTGCACGTATTTGTGGCATATTTCACTGGTAAAGGGAATCTACTGCTGTTTACAGTAGAAAAAATCCATTTCATTGTTACAGAAAGAACCTCAATAATGTTTATGCCTGCTTGACAGAAACTGCCTGAACTCAGATCTCTTCTAGCATTTGTTTAAAGTTTGGGGTGGTTTTTGTTTATTTGTTTTTGTTCAGTTTGGTTTTGTGTTTGTTTTTTTCCAAAAATTTATGAAATATTCATTATTGTCTGTCTTATGAACTTTTCTTTAAAAGCACCACCTCAGTAAGATTTTTTGATGGATTGGGTTGCCAGTCCAGGGATTGGTATTATTTTATGTTTCTCCAGTACTGCTAAATGTGAAAAGTGTAGCAGTTTGGGGCTTTTAGTAAACTGGGTTTTCACTTTTCTTCTGGTTTTGTGCAGAGAGGCTGCAGAAACACAGAACAATGGTTAAAAAAGTGTTATCACTGCTATTCTTGTGTGTTGTCCCTGATGATAAGGCCTTCAGAATTCAGGCCTGTACCTTTCTATTTAGGAACTTCCCTTTCCTTTTGATATCTTGGCAATTTGAATAGGATTTTGTTTATTTTCTTTAAGGAATCACACTGTTGTGCTGAAGCCCAAGTGAGTAACACAGTACTTAGGCTTGTGTGTGATTCTGCAGCCTTCCTGGCCAGGAGCTGAGGAGGGAAGTGGGGCTCCTTTAGTGACACTGAAGCCCCAACAGTATAAAATCGTGCCCTTGTGTGATTTTACTGTTTTGTTGCCAGGACTGAAGGCTCTGTTTAGTAGAGGTTTTCCTTTCAAAATTTATGGTGGTGAAAGCAGAGCCTCTGAAAGCAGCCCTGGGGTACTTCACCTTGTCTGCCGTGCAGCAGTCAGTGCACAAGGAGTAGAGAGGAGCGTGATTAGGAAGGAGATCAATTGATGTTTGCAAATCCCATAGTAATGAGCACTGAGGGGAAAAGAAAGGCATCAGAAACATAAGGCAGCTAAGTGAGGTTTGGGTAAACACTAGTGGTTTGGGGAGGTGGGGGAGTGTGTGTCCCCAGTTTGCTCCAACAGGTTTAGGGGACTGTGGGCATATCCTTAAAATAGTGTAATTAACTTTTGACAATATCAGATTAGTGGTCCATTCAAATCAGGACCCTTTGCAACTGCAAAGCAGTTGTCCTTTTGATTTTGAGTAGGGCAATTCTGAAATGCTTGTTGTGCATCAGAGAGGGTAAAGCATTGGGCACCAATAGCCATTGTCAGATGAACTGCCCAAAATGCTATAGTGTCAGTGCAGCCCTTATCTTGCTATGTCCTTAGATTTTCACAGCTACAGTTCCTCTATGTTAAGGGAAATATCTTTCTTTTGGGGCTTGTTCTTTCCATGCCCCACATTTGTATCAGATGTGCAGTGTTAGTAAGAAACAGTGTTCCTCTCTTGAAAACCTGAACTGTGATGTTACAGCAGTTCCTCTGCTGGCACATTAGGAAACTGTACGTTATTGCAAAACAAAAAAAAAATGCTGCTTCAATGTTACTTTCAAAAAAACCTGGGATACTTCAGATAACTATGGCCCAGGATCTTTGTAATTACTTCCTAAAACTGACAAACAAGTATTTGGGAGAAGAATAGCTCTGTTGAACTGCACTGATGCGTGTGGGAATGGAGGTGCTCATGCGGAGCCACCAGCCTGTCAGGGGGACTTCTCAGAATGGAACTGAAATGAGCTTTGTGCCATTGTGATTCTGCTCCAATGCATATACTGTGAATAAGGGATATTAATCCAGAACAGGATTTGGTACAAGGCCACCAGAAGTATTTGCAGAGCTGTTGCTCGAAGCCTCTGGATAGTGCTGTTTGGTGTTTTGCTTTGGGTGCCCTGTTTCCTTCCCATTTTGAAGTTTCAATAACCTGGCAGTTAGGAAATGCAGCCTTTCTAGCTCCTTTATGTGGTTGCTAGCTCTAGATCCCTTTTTGCTGCTGTGATATGTTGATGCAGTAACAAGCAGCACATTTATAGACCTAAATGCACTGAGAACTAGAGTTGAAAAGTCCTGTGGGTCTTAAATTCACTTTTATAGTGCTGTCATTGTATCTGCATCTCAGTATTTTCCAGCCTCTGTGGTTTTAGAAGTGTCACAACAAAAATGTTGGTTTTTTTTTTTTGTAACTGCATTCCTACAAAATATTTGTTTGGAAAACAGATGTTTTCATGTATTTATGTATTCTGTATGCTCTTGTGGCCTTTGAAACCAGTAGGAATAATATGCATATGTTTTAGTGGAATGCCCTACTTGGAGAATAAAAATAATGGTGCTTTTTTTTTTAATGTTTTGCCTCAGGTAAGTTACCTCATGCTTTTTATATTCCTGTGGTTCTCACTTCAGCAGTGCTTACTGTGAACAAAGAGCACAGTGCCAGGGCCAGGTTTCCTGGAGGGGATATGCTGCAACCCCAGCCCCAGTGCCAGCCAGGAGCTCTGCAGGCAGCCCTGCCACCTGACTTGACTGCAGCCAGGCAGCTTTGCAGGCACTCCTTCCCTCCATCCCTCCAGTGCAGCTACCTCTGATCCCGGCTGGGAATTGAAAGTGATGTGTTTATGTGGCTGGGTTTCAAGCAGTGCTGTAAATCTGTCATTTACAGCGCAGTTTATTTGGACATTTATGTGTATGAGGAAGCTGAAGGTATAGGCAGCCTTTTTTTTTTCCTTGAAGGCTTTTTCAGCTGCAAGAATGTAAGCTTCTGTCAGAAACCGCAATATTCGGCTGCAGTCCACAAGTCATGCTCTAGATTTGTTTTAAAAATAGTTTAAAAAACAGTTTTGGAGAATATTAAGAATAGCTATTGCATTACAGAGTATTTTCCCTTCTTGTAGTCTGCTAAGAGCATGCTTTCCCATCAGAACAGCATTTCAACTTTTCCTTGGGACATTTCACTTGCATTTTTGAATTGCTTAGTTATGAATTACAAGTATTTGATGTAGCCTGCTGTTTTCCATAAGAAGAACTAAAAGTGCCGTGAAAATGTTGAACTTTATTTAGCCCTGTTTGCTCCTTTCCCTGTCTGGAAAATTTCTCCCATCTATGTGAGTTCAGAAGGAATTTAGAGTACTTTAGTAATTTTCAATAAAAACGTTTGGCATCAGACTTCAGTTTATTGTTTTTGGGGGTTGGGGTATTTTTTAACCATTACAAACTCTTCAGGTCTGTGTTATGGTTAGAGGAATAAACAACATGTCCAGGAACATGTTACAGCAAAATGAGCTGCTAGCTACTTTGCAATGAATATGAATTTTCTTCAATTGCTGGGTGACCTACCCAGGCTTTGGGAAGCTGGTAAGAAGGATTTCTCTGTTACATCCTCCTGGCAGATTGTGCAGTAGTATTGATTGTAGCCTTTGGTGCATTCATACAGGGTTATTGATTAGTCCTGCATTGAAGTGCAGGTTGTGCTTACCTACACTTGGGGCGGGTGTCTTAATTAAAATCCAGGGCAGGGAAGAAAGAAGTAAGAGGACAAAACTGTTGACTCTCATTTGTCTGCAATCCCCAGGAACTGATGAAAGCTCGTGTAGCTAATGTGAATTGTTGATTAGGCAAAGCATTAACAATATTATTTTCCCCCCCTTATTAACAGCTGCTTGCAGTGGAGAACTGGAACAGCACACAGAGAGACGGGGAGTCATCTACAGCCCTTCTTGGCCACTGAACTATCCTCCAGCCATAAACTGCAGCTGGTACATTCAAGGAGATCATGGAGACATGATAACAATTAGGTATGGTTTGATATTCTGTGGAGGTGCTTTGCTGAAATGCAAGAAAATGTGAGTTCTTATCAGATATTCCAGTGTGAGGTTGTCTGTCAGAGCTCCTGGGTGGTTGAAGAAAGCCAAAGTTGATTACACTGGAACATGATTGCAGGTTGGGCACCTCTCTCATTTTAGAAGTGTTTCACTGTGTCTTGTTTCTGTGGGCTGCTTCTGACATCATTATTATACAAGTCACTTATAGTCTTTTAATGTATTTATCCTCACAATGCCCATGTGAGATTTCATATACCTCTGATAGATGAGGGGGTGGGAATCAGTGATATATTTACTCACATTAAATAGCTGCCTTTCTCCTCATTGCTTATAAATAGGAATAGGTGAAGGCTATAAAACCTAGAACAGCCTCAGTGGGATACATAAAATTCTTACAGCAAAAATTGCTTTTTCTCTAACACCTTGAAATGGTGCTATATTTAATACATAGTCTAATATAGTTATTGCTTATTGTTACTTGTTAACCAAAAGACACTTGCTTTTCTGCTTAATATTTATTTCTAACAAATTATATACAGGTTAGCATTTGTGGCACAATTTCAGCTCAATTCTAGAAAAGTACTATTCAATAAGGACTAAAATATACTCCAAATGGTTTGTTAAGAATGTTTAGACTATAATATGAGCATACTGTGAATGTGCTTAATTTCTCTGGGCCAATTTGGAGAATCCTCGAACCAACAATTTCTTATTTTAAAAAAGCAAGCAAGCAACCAAAAAAACCCAGAAACCAAGGAAAGGGGTGTTTTTTTTGTTGTTTTTAGTTCTGTTGTATTTGACACCATCTGCTCATTCTTTGCTCAGCTGCTTAAAAGGACTGCAAACCTCTTCAACTGCAGATGCTCAGCAATTAAAAACAAATCTGCCACAGATGGAATAATGGGAGGGCTCCACCATCCGTAGTTCAAAATAGGAACTACTCATCAAAAGTAATGAAGTAGATACCTGCCAGCAGTTGAGATCCATAAATAGAAACATGCTTTTAAACCCCATTACATTGTGTTGGACTTGGGGAATTTGTTTGAAAGCAGAGATTGTTGGAAACTCTGAGAAAGCATACAAATAAGACACAGTACTTGACTCTGGAGAGCAATACTGCAGTTTATGCTAGGAAAACATCTCAGAGCTCCTACTTAGAATTAGGGCTCTCTTCTGCAAGTGTGAGTGCAGCAGAGGCTAAAAAAATAAAGGAAAGTGAGGTGTAGAAACTGGTAATAATGTATATACACTTTGAATGTGTACACAGCAATATGATTTGAAAGATTTCTTAATGGGTTTGTTTTCTATCACTGAATACACATCCATATCCTGCCCTCCTCTGCACATACAAACAATGGGAGCTATGTGTTTACATCCCAGGGAGTAGTGTTGGGGTGTTACGTTTCTGGCTATAAACGCACTTGGAATGACTCACTCCAGTGTATGAAATTCAAAATGTTACAGCATCTGAGGATTTCTTTACAAGGCTGTAGCCCTTGGAATGCCAAGGACGTAAAAGAAGCAGCTGACTTGCCTAGGCTGACTTTCAGATGCAAACATTTTTTCCTTTGAATAGTTGGGTATGCTTCTTGTCCTGACAGTGTGTTGGTAAGGGCAGAAGAGTAGCTTTTTAAATTTTCTTAGGAAAATCAAACGCTGTTCTTATGCTAACATATGGATTTTGAAAGGTTTCAGAAAAACCTGTCTCCTTTGTGTTGTGTTACACTGACTGCATTTCCTTTGATCTTGAGTTCTTATTGACAGTAAGACAGCAATGTTATATAAGAGGTATATATAATGAGATACAGCAGGAGTCATTAAGGGATAAAATTGCAATTGAAAGTATTTTTAATTTCTAAACCATTTGCAGTTGGTGGTCATTTTTGATAAACCTGTTATTCAGCAGCTTGTAGTAGGACAGTGCCCAGATCTACATGTGGATGTAAGATGCTGGCTCCTGTGGGCATGTCCTTCAGAAGCTTTGCCTCAATGCCTGTCTTTCATGTGTGTGTGTTGGTTTAATTCATATCCTCACATTTCCACACTTACTGTTTTGCTTAATAGTTTACATTTTAGAAGTCCTTGAGGGAGATTTCCCATGAACAGGAAATCTATGTTCTTTGTGCTTGTACCACTCTTAGTTATGCACATTCCACTACTGTCTCCCAAGTCTGTGTGTCTGATGGAATGGTTCTGTTGAGACCTGGGAATGAGTCTGTAGCCACTGTTTTCCAGGACTGTGTTGTGTCTCTTTAAATTCAGGTAATTAGACTGTTAGATATTGTTTTGGAAACTACTTGATTTTTCCCACCCATTTTCTCTATTTTTATGCTTGTTTTCACAGAGGGCTACATAAAATCCTGTAAGATCAGATAAAGATGTCATATGCAGTACCTGCCTTTGTACCATCTTTTACAGGCTTTAGAGGTCTATGCTTCCTCATATCTGAGAAAAAGATCAAAGTAATTTTTGTTTAGCAGTTGCCGCTACCTGATGGTTGTAATTAACCCTGATGCGGGCAAAGTATAAATTTATTATTTTATTGGAATTTATGGGACTGAGAGTAAAATCTTCTGCAGTTCTGGAGAAGAGTATTGAAAAGCCATCTGCCTAATGAACCACTCAAGCTATCTCTTATTAATTGAGGTGTGTGAGGGGGAATCACCTTCATTGGCTTTCACTTCAGTGGTTCATGACATTGGTCTTGAAAAAAGAAATTGTCAGATACCTGCCAGGAGGTGCAGCCAGGTGGGGTCGGGCTCTGCTCCCAGGGAACAGCAGCAGGACAAGAGGGCTCAGCCTTA
>JAWWEE010000018.1:2713744-2728706 GCA_035221455.1 Xenops minutus | reverse complement strand
AGGTGGTGGAGTCCCCGTCCCTGGGGGTGTTTAAGAAGAGACTGGATGTGGCACTCGGTGCCCTGGTCTGGTTGACAGGGTGGGGTTGGGTCAGAGGTTGGGCTTGGTGGTCTCAGAGGTCTTTTCCAGCCTCACTGATTCTCTGATTCAGGTTTCAATTTCTGAGTAAAACTGCAGCCTGTTCATGTAAGGGCTTGCTGGTCTGTAACTGCGAATAGTTAAAGGGACTGTTTCATCACCCATTTACCAAACTCTTGGTGTTTCAGAACTTGACATGAATTGGAAAAACCTTAAAATAGCCATTTATTTCATTCAGTTGCATGTGCTCAGCTTTTGAAGAAGCAGTCCCAGTGTCTCCTGCCTGAGGTTAGCAGTTAGCTGGTGCTTGGGAGCTGGGAGCAGAATAGAGCCTTCCTGACTTCAGATCCTTGTGCTTCACTGGTTAAGCAGAAATTTTTAATGAGCCAATTAAGTCATCAGTTGTTCACAGTCTGCACTTGCAGTGAGAAGTTGGCAAATAGAAGTAACTTTTCTTGCTTAATTGGCTAGTCTGTTTTATTTTGGGACTGTGTTCTACTACATAATGTTTATTCTCCAATTTTTAAAATAATTTTAAAGGGCCAAACTTTTTTATTTATTTGCTAATTACTTTCATTCAGATTTTGCATCCCATCTTTGTCCTTTTCCAGTTATTAAGAATGTGTTGTGGGTTTTTTTTTTTGCTTTAATCTCTAGTTTCTTATGCTGAAATTATTATAGGGGTTGTAGAGAATTCCCTACATCATTTATAAAAGTATTTTTTTCCCTAGCTGCTATTGCTGCTTTCAGTGCAGATGACAAAAAGCTTAGCTCTGCTAAGCATTAGTTTTGCAGGTTGCACATTTTTCTTGTATGTACAGGCTGTTAGTGTGTGTTTATAATTAGCTGGTTTAATGAAGTTCTTTCCAACCTGTCAGTTAATACCATTATGAACTACTGTTACTTCATTTGAGTACATAGGCAAGAACTGATATGTATGACTGACCCTGTAATTTCCTGTGAGCTCCTGGAGTTCTGCTCACTGTTGGAGGTAACCCTTCTTTCACTGTCACACCACTGAAAGAAAAATCAGGTGAATTTACTGATTTCTGCAGAATTCGGTAAAAAAACAAGATTTAGAGCTGTGTTTCTCAGTTCACATTGAGTTGTTTTGATCTTCGAAGTCTGAATACTCCCAGAGTTTAAGAGACTATTCCTGCACTTTTGTATAGAAGTAGGGGATATTTAAAGGAATTAGCTGTGGAAGAGACATTCCAAAAGCGAGATAACTAGAGTCAGTGCTTTTGAGTAGAATCTTTCAGGAAAGGCAAGACCTACAAAATTTGGTCTGCCACAGGGCTCAGCTGGAAGGGGTTAGTGACTTCTCTTTTCCTCCCAAAGCCTGTGCTTCCCTGCCCAGGACTTTTAAAAACACTGTGGTACTGACTGATGCCTGAGACTTCCCTCGACAGCAATAACCACAGACTTTATTCAGTACTTTTCCAAAGACTGTAAGATGTTTGTATAGCCCTACAAGCAGTAGGAGCACAGGGCTTTGTCCCTTATTTCCATTGCATACCATCACTCATTCAACCACTGGACTAATCCTTTTGATATAAACATTTGCATTCCAGTTTGAGAAAGTTCAACTGAATAAATAAATGTCCCTGAGCTCTATTTTGTGGGTAGCAGAATTAAATTATTCTTCAGAAGACTGTAACAGCAGCAGCACTAGATCTAATTACAGATGATGAAAGAAGTGAAGTAGCAGAGGTTGAGCACAATATTCAGGACTCTGAGCTGAAATAAAGCAGTTGTATACTTAATGTCAGGAGTAGTATGGCAGAGACTTGTGACACAAAACCTTGTTGTCACAAATACATTCTAAAGTGAAACCCAATTCTATGTATTTATAAATCCACATGTATGTATTCATGTTTTGTATTTTTTTGCAAAGGAGGGCTCATTCAAACATAACGTTTTTGGTCTTGTGTGTAATCACCATCAATTTAAATGTTTTTTACCATCACCATCAATTTATATGGGGACAAATTTGCTTCTAGGAGGGACAGTATAACTTAAAAGGATGCTGGAGTGAAGTGACAATGCCTCAATCAAAGGAATATTTGTTCACAATACATCTGTTGGTTAATTTGCATGAGGTAGAATATAATTTCTGAGTTTGCTTTTCCCCCAGAAGAAGACGTTTTATAACTGCTATGGTATCTATTTGCCTTGGATCTAGAATGTATTTTTGTAGCAGTTGTGTTTATTTCACAGTGTTTGAAACTCCTAGGCACTTGGGATTGAGATACTTGATTTTGTGAAAGAGCTCATTCTTGTGAATATTCTATATTGACCCTTTTCAAATACCAAGGCATTTTGTTTCAGTAGCTTGTGCATCTCTGTTCAACATGCAAGCCTGTTCTGCCTCATCAGCTCTGGTTTTGTGTCAAAAGTTTGGATTTCTTGGTGGAGAAGTGTGGGATTCTGCTCTGAATGTGTTTGGGATCCACAGCTGACACTCAGGAAAATCAGTTGTCCTCTGTATGCCTGGTCTTCTGCTTGGGAAAGTGAGACTAAAGGTTCTTCCTCTTCCACACCTTTTATAATAAACCAAAAAAAAGATGTTTCTTAGTAATGTACAATACTAAATTTTCGAGGTGCAAGTAAAAAATACTAATTATACATGAATGCAGGCTCTTGAGAGGTATTGCTGTCATCTGCAAAAGGGTTTATAAAGAAGGCATGTGCATGTAGCTGACTTTTCTATACTTTACATGAATCTTAGTGTCAAACCCTTTGAAATGCATTTTAATGCAAGGTATAGACAGCTTTCTATATGGGCAGATTCTCCCCTGGGTGTGTGCAGTCTGTCATGTAAACACTCTATGGCTGAATTATTCACTCGATAGACAAAAGAAGCTCTTTTCAGCAGAGTGGGGAAAAGGAGTGGCTGTGGGACCCAGCTGGAGTGCTGGGAACTGGCTAGGATAGGAGAACTATTTGTTTATATTTTTGAGGTTGATCCTGATACATCTAAAATAACTACAGAAGGAAGAGATCAAAAGATTTAGTAAATTACCTTGTTTGTATTGCAGAGGCAGAGGTTTTCTACTCATTCCCACCCCAACTTTCCAGTGCTGAATTTCCATTTCTGTAGTGACTGTTCCCTTTTCTTAAAAACTTTTGTTGTTGGGCAGATAGGTATTTCTAACACTTTTTAAAAAAGTCTTTATGACAAGAAATCCCTACAAACAACACTCCAAGTAGACAATAGAAGCCCTAGGTGATGTCTGGTGCCAAAATGAATTACAGAGAGCAAACCCAATGTGGTAGCCCAGTAATGCTGACTCACATCTCCTGTAGCAGTGGGTGCCCATAGTTTCCCTGATGTGTTGGTTAATTCCTGTTCACACTGCCTTTTCATGCACTTTTTTGGTCATTAAAAACCTTTTTTGCTGAACACCTGTGGCAGAAATACTCTTTAGTTCATCTTTGCATGGCTGAGTACTTAAATCTTTTCATTCTGACTGCACAGTCATCTAAAACTTCCTTGCCAAGTAAGCTGGTTTCAGAAGCATGATGAGATTGCTTATAGCAAAGAATTAAGTGCTGTGGGAATATTTCTTCCCAGCTGGGAAGGCACATGGTGGGAGAAAAAAGAGTTAGAAAAGAGGAAGGACATATTTCTGGATGGATTGTCCTTGCCTGCACATATATTTTTGGACATCTCCTAACTTCCATTTTAACACTTTTAGTGCTCCCTTACTTCTCATGCTCTTGCTGGTAATTGTGGTTTATTGAGAGTTATTAAGCTGGTATGCTTGGCAGAACCTACAGTTGAGTGTAGGCTGGGTGTCCTGCTTGAAAGAATTGGCTACTTTATGTAGTTGCTGCTCTTTCCCTTTCCCCTTCAAAGGGCAGGATCTGGCCTTTTGTAAATACACAGTGATATCAGAATATTATCTTCCCATTTATCTTTTCAAAGAATTTCTCGTTTATGTTTGTGAAAAGTCCTTTGTGGAAGGCAGTGTTTATTTCACAGAAGCTTGTCAGCCTTTTTGAAACCTCTGTCTAGGTATTTGCACGGGGTACACACAAACCTCTACCAAGTAAATTTTGTGTTGCTGAAAGAAGATGTGAAAGAGGACCAAAATTCCTTTCTGAGTGTTCTGAACAGTATGCCCTTTCCTAAGGAGCATGCTTTTCTGTGCAATCTGCTATTGTCATTGCAGATTACTGAATGCAAATTCAATCTGTTTCATCAGAGAACAAATACCACGTGTGGTTCCTGAGCTGTAGGTTAGGGAGTATTGTCTGGTTGTGTTCAGCATTCTCCAAACAACCAGGGCACCTCTTTGCTCTAGATAAGCCACTGCTGAATAATCACTGGGCTCTGGTCAGCAGAAGGGCTGGAAATTGGACTGTAAAAGGTTACAGTTTTGTTTACTCTGCATTTGCATTCCCAGAAAAGGAATGTTTTAGTCTTTGAATTGAAAATAATAGTGTTAGATTTTAGGTTCCATTTCCACCCCTACTCTCTTCTTGCTCTCTCCGTGCCTATTTGTGGGTTGAAGAGTAGATTTGTGTCTCTGATACTTTTCCATTTAAGGTTCTCTGTACTGCTTTCTATTGTTCTCTTTCCCAGACAGTAGTTACCCTCGTTATTCCTGGTTTCATAGCTTTTGAGGTTGGAAACAACTGCTGAAATTAATTTACATCCTATATAATGTATTCTGGAATTTTGCTTTTCCTCATAATCTGTATTTTAGGAAACAGTTTTGTTTGAGGACTGAGTAAAAGAGGAATCAATCTTTCATCTTTTGGAGCTACTTGTCATGATGTTTATGCCTGTGAGATGGGTGCTTTTCCAAATGGGGGGCTGTGATTTGTTTCTATATGCTCAAGGTACTGTAGATGTTTAATTATCTTTGTATGTTATGTCTTTATGTCAGCGCTGCTTGGCACAGAAAGGCAACTGTTAGAGTCTCGTTTCTTCTCTGTTTCTCTTTGTTCCAGGTATGTGGCCCCCTTGTAACTTGTATTTTCCTTTGTTCCTAACAGTTTTAAGAACTTTGATTTGGAAGAATCTCAGAAGTGTGCAGTAGACTGGTTGATGATTGGCCCATCTTCCAAGAGGGAGGAGTACAAAGTGTGTGGATCTTCCATACCTCCATCTTTCATCTCTGCAAGGGACCATGTTTGGATATTTTTTCACTCAGATGCATCAAGCTCAGGACAGGCTCAGGGATTTCGCCTTTCTTATATTAGAGGTAAAATACTACAGTTTTTTTGGCTTCACTTATACTCTCTCTGGCAAAACTTGAAGTTGGTAGCATTTTTTTCTTTTTTTTTGACAGGAGTCTTGGGCTAGTCTTGATGACTATAAAGTGTTAGCATGGTAACACTAATATTATTTGCACTTGGCTTTTAAACAGTATTGCTGAAGTGTACTGGCCTGTCTGATTGACTGGTGACATGCAGGGTAGTGGTCATTAAAAAGTGACATCAGATAGTTCCCAAAGTTTTGATCCTGACTCTTTTCTTCCTGCCCTCTGTCACAGGAAAGATAGGTCAGGCTGTGTGCCAGTCAGATGAATTCCGCTGTGCAAACGGGAAGTGTATTCCCAGCACCTGGAAGTGTAACTCCATGGATGAGTGTGGTGACAGCTCGGACGAGAGGAACTGCACTGTCCCCCCAACAGACCCTCCATCCAGCATCTGTCCCTCAGGAATGTTCCAGTGCAGCGCTGCTCACTCCACCAAATGCCTGATGAACGAGCTGAGATGTAACTCAGTTAAGGACTGCAGCGATGGCTCCGACGAAGACAATTGTCCTGATCTTTCCTGTGGCAAAAGGCTGGGTAATTTTTATGGCTCTTTTGCTTCCCCAGACTTCTTCCGTGCCGATCACAGCAGGTCAGACCTGCGCTGCACGTGGTACGTGGACACGCAGGATAACCGGCACGTTCTGCTGCAGCTGGATTTGCAGCTGGGCTACAGCGACTACGTCAAGGTGTATGACGGCATCGGCGAGAGGGGGGAGAAATTAATGCAGACCTTTTCACACCACAACAACAGGCACTCGGTGAGCGTGGAGTCATCCAAGGGCCAGCTCACTGTGTCCTACCACGCCCGCTCCAAGAGCACTGGCCATGGATTCAATGCAACCTACCAGGTGAAAGGCTATTGCCTTCCTTGGGAACACCCGTGTGGAAGTGACGAGGAATGTTTCACAGACAAGCAGCACTGTGATGGCTGGTGGCACTGTCCAAATGGCAAGGATGAGGAGAACTGTCCTGCTTGCCAGAAGAACGAATACCCGTGTGAAGGGAACAGTGGGCTTTGTTACTCCATCCTTGACCGCTGTAATAACCAGAAGAACTGCCCAGATGGCTCAGATGAAAAGAACTGCTTTACCTGCCAGCCAGGAAACTTCCACTGTGGGACAAATCTGTGCATCTTTGAGACCTGGCGCTGTGATGGCCAAGAAGACTGCCAGGATGGAAGTGATGAACATAACTGCCTGGTGATTGTTCCCAGGAAGGTCATCACAGCTGCTCTCATTGGGAGTCTCGTCTGTGGCTTGCTGCTGGTGATAGCACTGGGTTGTGCATTTAAATTGTATTCTCTGAGGACCAGGGAATACAGGTAAGCATCTTGCTTTGCTGGTGCTTTCATAGCTGTGGTGGTTTCTCCCGTTTTATTAAAAGGAAAAAAAAATTGGTTGCTTAGAGAGAATTTGCAAAATGCTCTGAAATCAAATCCAAGGACTTGATGACAGCTAAATAGCAGTCACTGCATTAGGCTTAGAGACGAGTATTAAGGTTTTCAGAAGTAGTGAGGGGAAAGTCAGCTCTTCTGTGATCGGTGAGAAATACGTATTTATTGTGCAGTGTGGCAGAATCTGTATCTAACTTAATCTGTCTTGAGCAATTTCCTCTTCCTCTCTTTGCAACAAACCCTTGCCCCTGCCAAAAAATGAATGTTGAATTGCTCTGGTGAAGTCTTTGGTGAATCTGAACTGAATGGCCTCTATCCCTTCCCCTCCCTAGTTCTCTGTTCTGCTAGAAACAATGTCCTGCAGTGGTGGGACCTGTCCTGGGCAGCAGCTGCCCATGGCGTGAGCTGTGCCCCTTTCCCCTGGGCCTGTGTGCCAACTTGTAGGTGTAGTGTGTGTTTCTGTGCCTGTGTGTTACATGTTTGTGCAGGTGTGGTCCTGCCCTCTGGGGGAGAGTTGTAAGGGACTCTGTGGTTGCCCTCTCCTGTCAGGAGCACCAGCCCTGTGCCCTGCTGCTGGCACTGTTTGTATGTTAAGCAGTCTGCTTTACATTCTCTCCTCATCAAATGTGCATGATTAAGGAGCAGAGAAACAGCCTCTGTGCTGTGTTGGGAACCTCAGTGCTTCTGTTCTGACAGGGCAGCCAAAGCTCACTGCAGCTGCAAGCTGCCCCTGTTGTGTGACTCTTTCCAGTTCTTACCATTGCCTTTTCCAAACACAACCTTTGGGCCTTGCTGGACAAGTTACTGGCACAACAGTTACTTGCCAGCTCAAAAAACTGTCATTGCCTCAGAATCCAACCTGAGGCTGCACCAGAGAGTTGCTGGTTTGATTCACTGGTGCTCATAGCCCACATACTCTTAGTCCTTTAGCATCCTGATAAGATTTTCATGGAGCTTACTTACAGGTTTGGGGTTTTGCCACTAGCATGAACCCCTTGGCAGTGCTTTTATACACTAACACGAGGGAGGCAGGACAAACTGACTGTTATTCTCTTCCACATTTCCTCTTTGGTTCTGTTTCCAGAGCATTTGAGACTCAGATGACGCGGCTGGAGGCAGAGTTTGTGCGGCGAGAAGCTCCACCATCCTATGGACAGCTGATTGCACAAGGACTTATCCCCCCAGTGGAGGATTTCCCTGTGTACAATGCCTCCCAAGTATGCAGACACAAGTGCCAGTGAATGTTTCAGCAGCCAAACTACTATAAATTAGATAGAATCAATCTGGAACTGTATTTCGGTGGCTGTGCCAATTATATGGAAGCAATATAAAAATGTGTATGTGTTACATGGAGCTGAAGGACCACAGTTACACATCTTGGTTCTGTGGGTAGCTTTGAACATATTAAACGTATTTGCTAGGAAACAGCAGTGAGATAAGCACATGCTGTTTTGCTATACATTAAGATAGAATGAGAACAGACAGAGAGAAAGGTCAGGAAGTAAATAGAAAAAAGGCTTTTCAAGCTGAAACTGTAAATGTGCCTGAAATGACAAGAAAGTAAGGTCTCTAGCAGTATTTTTGAGAAATTCTGGGATTATTTTGCATTTACGGATACATTACAGTGACAAGCCATTAAATCATTCTTCTATTTAATTGCTGAGTTCTCAAAAAACTCCTGTACCCTGTCAGAGGTATCCAACTGTGATACAGTTCCTAGTGTGATAAAGCACTTGTAGTTTGTTAGTCCAGGGAAAAAGTGCCTTCCTGGGCAGACAAGTAGAACGTAAACTCATAGAGGAAACTCCATAAGGGAGAGAAGTTGTGGATGCCCCGTCCCTGGAAGTGTTCAAGGGCAGGTTGGATGGGGCATTGACCAGCCTGGGCTGGTGGGACGTGTCCCTGCCCACAGCAGGGAAGTGGGAACTAGATGATCTTTAAGGTCCCTTCCAACCCAAACTCTCTGTGAGAGTCTTTTGGTACAGGCAGATCTGTCTTTGGCATTCTCAAATAGTTAGAAAATACACATTTAACAAGGAAGCGTAGGGATCAAGCGTGAGAATTGGGGTCAAGTGGAGATATTAGTGGGGAGAAGGGGCTTTAGGGGAAGTGTTTTGAGTAAGTGTGAAATGATGGTTGGTTCCAACTGTGTTCCAGGCTTCAGTGCTGCAGAACATCCGCACAGCCATGAGGAGGCAGATGAGACGACACTCGTCCAGACGGAGCTCGTCTCGGCGCCGCTTGGGCAGACTGTGGAGCAGACTCTTTCACAGACCTCGGGTGCGGGGACAGATCCCCCTGCTCACACCCGCCCGCACCTCACAGACTACCCTGGGGGATGGAATCCTCAACCGTGCTGATGGGGCTGTGCAGAGTCCTGCGCCTTCCCCTGAAGGACCTGGCTCAGAGGCAAATGGCCAAGCCAGGGGCCCACAAGAAGCTGGATGTAGCAGCTTGCAGCCAGAGACTGAAGTCACAGAGCCATCGCCTTCCACCGTCCTACCGAGTACTTGCACAGCAGCACGTGCAGAGCCTGAGGCTGGACATGCCAATAAACCTCTGAGTGCTGACTCTGACAGAGAGCTCAAGCAGCCCAGCAAAGGGGATTCAGGAAAGGCTTTCAGAGATCCTTTATGTGAAAGTGTGACAGAAACGATCCATGGAGGGTCAGCATCCAGGAGGACTGTCCCAGAGGACAGTAGTTTAAGTGGAAGTCATCCGCTGAGCGAAGAGCCATGTAGGTTGCCCTTAAAAAAGTGGGAGTCTGGTTATCCAGACAGCCCTATGAATGTTCATATCCATGTGGATGGACAAAACCAATGTTGCCCTAACTCATACCGGGAGGAGCCTTTGGGTGTTCATGCAGCTTGTTGCCATTCTGTGGAAGTGCCAATGTTAGAGTCCTCTGCTCCCCTCTCTGAAATCAATACCAGTGATGATGAATCTTTACTTGTTTGCTAATAAAAGTTTTTGGTTTGGCCCTGTAAGTTTTGTAACCTCATTGTTTCTGTGACAGTGCACTTTGATGGTAGGTGGTATGTCTGCACTCTCACCTGTTCTCTTCAAGCCAGTGTGCTTCAGTCCCACAGGGAGGGCAGTGCAAGACTGAAGGGGACGAGTTTATGTCTTTGTTGCTATTCCTGAAACTGCAGCAGGGCAGAAGTAGGCCAGTATGTGATGTCAGGGGCTAGGTGAGCAGGATGTGCCACTGCAGTTGGGAGGCATCTCCATCCTCTGGTATTTCTTCTGTACTTTTATTCGCTCTGCATTCAGGGAATTAGTGTTTCTTTGCTTTTCATGTGACCTTACTGAACTAAAGAGAACTCTGTTGGAACCTGGGGCACACACCAGTCATTCTAACTCCGAGTACTAAGCTAGAAATAACATTGTTGTCTTTTTAGACATAATTAAAATGTAATAATTTTAACTACAAAGACTTAGAAGGCAGCGAAATCCTTTGTAGCTTCCACTTTATGGAAATTGCTCACATTCTCTGCTCCCTTCAGAAATGTTTTGGTGGCCATGGGTACCTTGAAGCATTCACTGAACCTGAAGTCTCTGTATAGGACACCCAGAATGAAACCAGGTGTCTTACCTGCTGAAGCTTTGTAATAAGAGTTTAGCAGTGTTCAATGGACCCCAGTTGCAGCAATATTTCTGTTTTGTGTTGTCATGTGTTGCATTCTATTCATGGTGATGCTGTGAGGGTTGCAGAATTGTTTGCTCTTTCTCTACCCTCTTTTTTTCCCCTTTTCCCTTGTTTTTTCAGGGATTTTATGCTGATACCACTTTGAGTGTGCCCTGAAGGACACTGAGGCTTTACAGTTCCTGGCAATTGTAGTGGGAAGCCCTGAGCATGTGGTAACTGTCAGGATCAGACTTCTGTTTTATTTTGAAATAAAATCTGCCTCACAAGTGTGTTTGTAAATATGCTACAGAGGTGCAGATGTGCAAATCAGTGATTTTACTTATTTTTAATTTTCAGAAGATGCTATTTTGCTCTTTTTTTTTTTTCTTCTTTTAAGAACTAAAATAGATCAGTGCTATTTTCAAAGCTGACACTGTGTGGATCGTACAACACTTAAATGTAAACTGGTGCCTTTTTATGTTTTGAAAATGTAATTCAAAGTAAGCAAGTTATATACCTGGAAGAAGGGTGACATTGCTTAACCAGGGGTCAGTGTGGAACGACAGGACACTGCTGTGTGACACCTTGGTCCTGTGGCAGTGGTTGGGGTGGTGGCTGGACTCCCCCCATCTCTGGTAAGAGCTTTTCTTCAGTTCCCCTGTGACTCAGTGGCAAACAGAAATGCTTTATGTAGGAGTTAGCAAGGAGTCTGACACTGCTGTAAGCACCCAAGTCCTCTGAAGCCTGTTTGTTGTAGGAATTCAAGTTGCCTAGAGTTGTAAACTTGTAAAATTGGGGTGGCCTTTGGCATCTGTGGGCCTGGGCCCTGCTGCCCACAGGACCCTTCTGGCTTGTGAGGCTTCTGAGATGGACAGTTCAGTTCACATCAAAGTGTCAAAGATTTTTTCCTTTGAATGGGCTATATTTTGCCCTGGATCTTTTACTGGGACTGTCTTTTGGGGAGTGCCTTAAAAACAACAAGGAATAGGACTTGGCTTTACAGTAACGTGGAAGAATTAAATAGAAATTAAATAAAACTGATTTTTTTTTTTTCCTCTTCAGTTGCAAATTGGTTTCATACTGTGCATTCCAGAGGCAGAAGATTCAAATTCCTTAAGGGCATTAATAGCAGGAAGGGCTTGTGGCAAATTGTGTAATAAGTAAAAGTCATAGTTACATTAAATAGACACTGCTCACTCACTTTTCCCAAGTGCTTCTGTGATCAGAATTCATGTCATCAAAGAAAATGTAGTGTTGAAAGAGATCTTGCTTTCAGAGCATTTGTCAACATTTTGGGCACATTCCCCCTTTGCAAGGCCACATTCTGTAGTCATTGCACTGCCAGGGTGGTTGTTTGCATCAAAAGCTACAGAGCTTAGTGTTTTATTTATTTAGTCTAAAGGTGTTTTTAAATACATAGACTTTTATGTGCAAGGTAGTAAACTATACTTGGGAGAAAGATTAAATTTCAAGGCTTACGTTATATAGATATGAAGGATTTTAGAAATAAGTGTATATTTAATTCTGTTACAGAAAAGTATTTCTATGGTAAAAAAATGTTAGTCCTGTCATACCTTAAACCATCACCACTGTAAGGCTCATAAAGTTGAAATATATCCTTCAGAATACCTCTACATTTTGGAAGCAACCCTGAGCAGCTAACACTGTATTTTAAGGTGTGTAACTTCACATAATTTCTTACATGTATCATATGTATTTTGTATACTGATCCATTTGGTAGCTCAGTGGAAATTTCATTGAAAAGGTTTTACATTTAGAAATTTTAAAAAAATCTAAGTTAATGAAAATTTGATGCTTGGGCTGTACAGCCTTTTATCAGTGAGAGATGGTGCTCTTTGTAAGCCCTGACTTCTGTATTCTGCAGGGCAGTTTCCTCTCCCAGCTCATCCCTTGGAGGGAAGAGTCACAAATCTCCTGTTAATTTTGCAGAAGGAATTCCTGTGTCTGTGCTGTGAACACAAACAGGTGTGTTGCAGTGCCCTGGACTGAAAATACCTGGATAAAGCACAAAGTCTGCCTTTCCTCCAGCTCTTGTAGGTGTTAAACAGGGAAACAACTGTCCTTGAAGGCACCTCGGTTCTGTTTCATATAAACTGCCTCCTTGTGTTCAGAACTTCTTAAAATTATAAAAAAGGGATTGAAATATAACACTTTAACTACTGTACAACCCAAAATTAATCAGCTAGTAAACTTGTTAAAATTTTTGTTATTTTAACAGTGCTTTTGTGCACACTTTAAGGGTTTTTGTAGACAGGTGGGAAACAAAGTATTTAAGTTGGTTTTGTTTGGTTTTGGGGGTTTTTTAAGATACAAAACTCCTTTGTCCAAGCAGCCAAAAAAAGTCCTCCCTAAAAAACCCCCTTCTGAATAGCAAAGAATACCTACTGGTTTAAAAAGAATGCAAACTCATAGGCAGCCTCGAGGGAGAAGTGACCCCCTTATGTTTTCTCTTACTGCTATTAAAACATAAGAATATTTCTGTTAAAAATTCTGGCAAATTTCAGCTTGTCTATGACTCTGTAACATCCCTTGAATGTACTTGTTTTCTCTTTCTGTTCTCCGCTTTGTGGCTTTTTTGTTTGTTTGTTTTTAATTTATGTGTTATATATATATTAATTTAGTTAATAACATTTTACCACAAGGTGTACAGGTATATGGTTCAGGTATGGCATCATGTTTGCCACTGTTTGCTGCTGCTTCATGGGCTGAGCAAGATACTAAGCAGGTGGGATGCTGGGCATCGTCATACTTTGCTCTTGCTTTGGATATCTTAATTTTTAATAAAATCTCACATGCCCAGAGCCTGTGGGTTTCTGACTATCACTATAACACCAAACCTCAGGGGTCCCAACCTGTACCCCCCCAGTGTTTGACTCTCATGTGCCAACCCATGGCTCTGTGTGTTAATATGAAGGGGAAGGGGGTGTGTTTTGATTTGGTTTTGTACCTTTGGGTTTTTTTTTTTAATCATCTGCTTTTTCTGGTAGCTGAAGCTGGTGGAGGGGATATCACTTTTTAAAACAGTGCATGTGAAGTCTTAGTACTAGCAATTCACTGTTGTGGACAGCTGCCTTTAAAATGTATGCATGCATATACCCCAACTAACAAAAAGAAGCCCTGAAGTGTATGACTCAGGATGGTTAAGAAAGATAATTTCTGGAGTGCAGCCTCTCTTTCCCATTCTTGAGGGCAATGCTTGTTTTGCTGATGCTTCTCCTTCCCCATCTCTTTGAAGTTACTGCTGGCCCTGTCCTGCTCTTTTCCAGGGGAAGGTGGAGCCTGAATTATTTTGTGCTGGCAGAGATTTACTCTACAGACTTGGAAATGTTCACCTGTATTGAAGAGAATTGGATAGACATCATGACTAGAGATAAATCTGGGATAACCACAAAGTATGGAAGGGCACAGCTGGATACAGAGGGGTAATACCTTCTAGCTGAGCAGAAAGAGCTTGCTTTGCTTGGCTTCCTCACTAAGTGCTCAGCCAGCTCCAGTGGCAGTGGCACAAGCACTGATGCCTCAAGCCATGTCCCTGTACCCTGATGTACTGGGGCTGAAATGAGAATAATCATACAATGGAAATGGGGTGATCAGTGATACCTGTGTGTCTGCAGGTTTGTTCACAGCCTGGGCAGTGCAATAGGTTTGTCTTGCAACAAACCAAAGGGCAAACTCGAGAAGCCTGGAGGGAATTAAGTACTTTTTAATCAGACCTTTCTCTGAGGGGAAAAACTGCTTTTGCTTCTCTAAGGTTTTTGGTCTTGGCAGGAAATTGATTTTTAATCTCCCAGGTAGGTGCTGGGATTTAAAATCCAGTCCAAATCGGTGTCTGAACCCAAAGCTGGCAGGCAGCACACCTCCTGTCCTGTCCCTTGTCAGTCTGTCACCCTGGCAAACTGTGACAAAAGGCACTTTGCAGGGTCTGGCTCTTGTGTTCTTGGCCAGAGGAATTAAATGGTTTGTTCCCTCTTCCTTTTATGTTTACTGCTCTATGGTGTTTTCTATGACTCCCTCCTTTTTATCACTATGTCTTACCATAGGATTTTAGGACACATTTGGTTTTGGCCTCTTAGCATCTCTTGTTCACTTTCTAATCCTTTTCCTTGCATTTTCCTCTTCCATTTGTCCAAGTGCAGAAGTTTCTCATTGAAGACAGAGCACTGGTGAGACTCCTCAAGGACTGAGGAGAGGAGATTTAAAAACCAAGAGTTTGGTTTGCCTGTACTTGCAACTGGAGCTGGAAGTGGAGACAGGACACACCTGTCTGAACCCTGAAACTTTTGGAAAAGACAAATTCCAAGCAATGTTTACCTGTCATTTTTCTTTCAGTTTTCTCTTATGGCATGTACTTCAATATCTCATAAAACTCCTCAGCAGCTGAATAACTGCTGACAACTTCTCATTCGGTCCTGGGTATGTGATATGGTTTCAAGGTTTCAAGAATTTACAGTAAGAGAGTGAAAGAATGTCCAAAGGAGGGCACAGAGATGGATCAGGGCCTGGAGGGGAAGTGTGTGAGGACACTGAGGGCACTTGGGGTGTCCAGCTGGAGAAGAGGAGACTGAGGGG